>CM039309.1:34253106-34460606 GCA_022316695.1 Camellia oleifera
AAATAGAAGAGAGTGCTGATAATGTAGAGGACCTAGAACCAGATTCAGAAACCAGTTATTTACTTTATAATTTTCCAGTCCTTTAAATTTCAGTCTTTTACTTTCCTGTGCTGCATTTCAAATTTCTAGGAGTAATTCTAGATTAGTCTGTTGCTTTAATTCTATTTGAAACTGTGAAAGTGTGAAGATACAATTACAAACTCTTGTTTACTTAATGAAGTTTGATTTCTAATATTGTTTTGCTGTCTTTTACTTTGATCAGTCTTCTTAATTTTCTCTTAAAAATTAAGCCACTAGTAGAGGTCCTCTTCACTGAGACTAAAAGAATTTCGAAACAATCGTCTAATTAATTGGTTGGCATTTAATAATCTTTCTAAGGATTTATTGATTTTTACTAGCATGCTCGAATTATATTTCTAACATTCGAAAGCTAAAAAAGCCAACAATTACATACACAAATCCAAACCTAATTTAAATTATACTAACTTTACCTATTTTATATGGACTCTATTTCACAAATATTTCCTTTTCATAAAATTTTCATTGTAAATTGAGATAAATCACAAATTCAATACCAACTTTGTGTTTCATGTTTTTCTTCTTAATTCTTTCAAGAATTTTTTTAATACTAAATTGCCTCTTCTTTATTTTTCCTTCTTATTTTTCTAGTGCATTATTCTGTACCAAATATCAATTCTATATTATTCTATATTATAGATTTGTCGTTTAGATTTTATAGTGATTATATATATAATTATACTTCATTTCCTACATTATTTTATATAATCACAACTCACATAAAGAAATTATTTTTTTAATTGTTGAACAGTAAGTTCTTTTATGTTTTGATATCATATTACAGATGATTAAACAATTCACACACTGAGATGTATCTATCGTTTGGATGTTTTCATTATTTTTTCTTTTTAGGTTTAGATGTTATTATATGATTCTTTCTTAGTTTGTCATTGTTGAATTTCTTTTATATAGTTGATATTTTAATTTAATTAGAGTGTTTTGTTATCCCAGGTGGGCAACCTAAAAGGGGGGTGAATTAGGTTATTAAAAATTTTATAATATTAAAATTAACACAATATTCCGAATTTTAACAAATAAAAAAAAGAATAATAATTATCAATATAAAAGTAAAAGAGATAGGTAAAGAAAATCAAATACTGAGATTTATAGTGGTTCGACACGCCAGGCATACGTCCACATCCCAAGGAACCTCCTTGAGAATTTCTTTACTGTCAATTGAATAAATACATCACCAACCTTGTAGATTTGGCACAGGACTTATTCTTATCTATTGAGCCTCAATCAACAATAAATGTCTTACCCTTACAAAATCTCTCACAAAAATAATGAACAAAAATAAGTGATACTTAAACCCTCTTTTACAATAATTCTCTCACAAAGAGTAGCTATGAAAGTGTAAGAACAAAGGCTACACTTAGATCTGAAAGAAAAAGAGAAGAATACAATATACTCAGAATTTTGGAGCACACAGAAATTTTTCTCTTCAAGTTCTTGATTTTTCTCCATACACAACACTTCTATTTATACACAAAAATATACCCGTTGGAGGTAAGACGCTCCTTGTTAACGTCATGGATGACATGGGCACCTTTTCTTTTGTCAAATTATAAATTTTCTTTGTTCACGTTTTCTTTTTCTTTTTGTAAGCAAATTCAAAGCATTTTGCAACTTTTTTTTTCCTTTTTCATTTTGAAGGCAAAACATGTTCAAAGATTTATAATGAAAAATTACATAAGTCTTCTCTTGTAATCATTACATTATATTATATTACTTTCAAGACTTTGACTATATATAATATTTACAATTTTGAATTTAAACAAGCAAGATATGAAATTATTTGCTCCATCTTTTTCTTCTTTTTATTATAATAATTTATATATATATATATATGATATAATCAATTGTGTAAAAAATCTAATTGCTCACATGATGTATTTTATTTATATTATATGCATTATATATAATATGCTAAACAAATATTTATATACATAGTAAAAAATCTTAAGTAATATTTATGATAGATCTGAACATATATACCATTTTTTTGTATATGTTGTAGAGATTTTAAATTAAATATAACCTTCCACTCCATATCAATTTTGTCAAAAGAAGACAACCTATCAAATACCAAATTTGTTAAAATAATACAACCAATCAATTTGTCAACAGATGAATAGTGATCAGCCTATTCTTTTTTTTTTTCAAAAAGTGAATAGTAAAGTTTTCAAAATATTTTCATTTAAATAATATTTAACAAATGTACCATACAAATTTTAAACAGATATTATTTTGTGTCAAATAATATGTCTATTAAAAAATCTAAATTTCGGCAAATAATATTTTAGATATCATCAAAATTAAACAATATGATTAACAATCTTCTCCTTTTTGATGATGGCAATATTTATATAGATTTGACACAAAATAAAAATCAACAAGCTATTTGATAATTTTGCAACATAAAATATTTAAAGGATTTGACACAAAATAAAAATCAATAAGTTATTTGATAATTTTGCAACATAAAATATTTAAAGCACATGCATGCATAGTAATTCAAAGTCATATTTTTTTTCCCCCTTTGACATCATCAAAATAAAATATGGAGATAGGAAACAGACACATTTGGTAAAATAATCTGAGATGCCAAAAATATAATAATGGTCCGTAGATCTTGTCGAGATCATTGTAGGGATTTTGGAGCATCTTGAGCGCACAAAATGTTGATAAACAAAAGATTTGAGCAGATATGCATCGATGATTGGATCGATGAAGTGTATAAAAAGTGACAAGGATGATAGGCAAAGAGAGAAAAATATCAAGTGCTGGAGAGAAAAATTTGTTTTATCTTCTTGTGTAATCATGTCATTCCTTACCTTAACCGTCAATGGTTCGGACCTGTATGAGGTGACTCTAATGCAGGCAAATGAGAGGGTACCAGTGGTGCAGGCACATGCTATGCCTATAAATGAGAGTCCTAGTGTTATTGATAATCGAAATGATATAGATATTATTAATAACACTATGGCTCTTAGTACACAAGTAATAACTACAGTTTCCAATATGGCGCAACGATTACAAGTAAGAGTACAAGAAAATCAGCAATGGAGAGATGAGGTGTGCTTGTTAAAACAACAACTGGTTAATATGTGTAAGGAGAAGAAAGAGTTAAAAAGGAAAAATGCACAGTCAGAGAATGCGGTGCAATATTATGCAACGGTTATAATGCCAGACTCACAGAAGTCGAAAATAGAGAGAAGCATGTAAAGAAGCTCATGAAAAATTGTTGAGAGAAGTGAAACGGAAAAAATCTGTGAAGTCTTCTGAAAACTTACATGTAATCGAGTAAAATTTTCTTCTTCTAAAATAAAATTACAAGCATTTCTCCTCCCTTTTTTTATTTTATTTTTTTTATTTATATACATTCTGCCTTAAAAAAAATGGTGGTGCAGATAAGAAGTAGTGCAAAAAAAATATATATACTCCCTCTAAAACTATGCACAGAATATACACACGCCCTCTTTTATTTATTTATTTTTTATTATTTTTTGTTTATAATAATTGTGAATCTCAAAATATATGAATCTCCCCCTAAATTAATACACTAAAAATTACATAAATTTGAAGAAACAAATTACCAATCTATAATATCAAGGGCCATTAAGATCCTGCCATAAACAACTACACCAAGTGCACTAGCATAAAAGAAGAAAATAAAAACAAAAACAATTTCTTCAGACAAGGTAGAAGTAACCATTATTAAATCCAAGAGAGTTTGGAGCACATACAACAAGTAAAAAAATATAACACAATGCAAAAAAATTTTAATATGTTGATCGATAATGACCTTGATGATTGGAGGAAATAGAGAAGATCGTGTAGATCGGTGATGAATTTTTGTAGATCAACAATGGATCTTGACGGATCAGTCACGGATCTTGATAGATCAGTCACGAAACTTGATGGATTGGTGATGAAACTTGATGAATTGGTAAAGATGGTGATGTAGATTTTGGGTAAAAAAGTGATGAAGCTCGGTAAATTGGTGAGGGATTTGGATGGATGATAGATGATGTTGTGAATGATGGGGCTGGTTGTAAACAATGGTGAGGATGAAGATGGAGTCGGCTGAGGATGAGAGGAAGAAACGAAGAGCGACAGAGCGAGAGAAAAAGAAAACAAAGAGTGAGGGAGAGAGCGGGTGCGAAAGAAACGGAGTGGGTGAGAGAGAGAGAGAGAGAATATATATGTATATAATTTATTTTTATTTTTATTTTTATTATTATTTATAATTATTATTAGAAATATTTTATTTAATTATTTATTTATAAAAAAAATTATTTTTAATATAGACATTATATTGGAGTATTCATCATACCAAATTTTGTTCTAATATAACAAAATTGTTCTTCATTTAGAAGCTTGATAAATATGTCAGCTAATTGACGATTTATAGGCACAAATTCGAGTTTGATGTCACCTTTAAGTACATGATCTCTTAGAAAATGATGCCTTATTTCAATGTGTTTAGTGCGTGAGTGCTGAATAGGATTTTTTGAAAGGTTAATGGCACTTGTGTTATCACATTTTATAGGAATATGATCATAGTGAAATTTAAAATCTTGAAGTTGTTGTTTCATCCAAAGCAATTGTGCACAACACCTAGCAACGACAATATATTCTGCTTCAGCAGTTGACAAAGCCACTGAGTTTTGTTTTTTATAAAACCAAGAAGTGAGAGAGTATCCAAGAAAATGACAAGTGCCACTAGTGTTTTTTCGGTTAAGTCTACATTCCGCAAAGTCAGCATCTGAGTAACCAAAAAGTTCAAAGGTGGTTCCCTTAATATACCATAATCCCAAACTTGGAGTGCCGACAAGATATCTGAAAATACATTTGACTGCGGTGATATGTGACTCTTTCGGCGGGGATTGAAAACGTGCACACATACAAACACTAAACATTATGTTGGGCCTACTTGCAATAAGATAAAGTAAAGAACCAATTATACCTCGATATTTCTTTTCATCTACAGGTTTACCTTGCTCATCTTTGTCGATTTTTATTGATGTGCTCATTGGAGTTGCTGCAGACTTTAATGATTCCATTTTAAACCTTTTGAGTAGATCTTTGATATATTTCGTTTGATTTAAATGGATTCCATAATAAGTTTGTTTAATTTGTAGACCAATGAAGTAATTTAATTCCCCCATCATACTCATTTCAAATTCACCCTGCAGGTTTTTAGTAAACTCTTTGCACAAATTTTCATTAGTAGCACCAAAAATGATATTATCAACATAAATTTGAATAATTAGCATATCTTCCTTTTTTATTTTTATAAAAAGTGTTATATCAATTTTTCCTTTAGAAAAACTTTTGTCAAGTAGAAAATTACTCAATCTTTCATACCATGCTCTAGGAGCTTATTTCAAGCCATATAAAGCTTTTGAGAGTTTGAAAACATGATCCGAATATTTATGACTTTTAAAATAGGGGGGTTGTTTAACATAAACTTCCTCCGAAATGTACCCATTTAAAAAAACACTTTTAACATCCATTTGATACAATTTGAATTCTTTAAAACATGCAAAAGCAAGTAACATTCTAATAGTTTCAAGTCTAGCAACCGGTGTAAAAGTTTCATCAAAATCAATGACATCTTCTTGATTATAACCTTGGGCTACCAACCTAGCTTTATTTCTAGTAAGAACTTCGGATTCAACTATTTTATTTCGAAAAACCCATTTTGTACCAATAACAGGATAATCTTTAAGTCGAGGAGTCAAAAACCAAACTTCATTCCTTTTAAATTCATTTAATTCTTCATGCATTGCTAAAATCCAATTTTTATCACTTTCAGCTTCTAAAAACGATTTTGGTTCAATTTGTGAACAAACGCTAAGTTACCAAAAACATTTCTAACAGATGAATGAGTTTTTATACCTTCCGTCGCATTACCTATGATGAGGTATTTAGGGTGGCTATGAGCATCCTTCAATTCTTTTGGTAAATTTAAGTTGCTTTCTAGAAGAACATATATTTCTTGAAATTTCTCCATTGTCATTTCTTCTTCATTAATAGATTTTCTTCATTTTCTTTTATGTAAATGCTTTACATGCTTGATTGATTTTCTACAATATCATTATTTACAAGATTCTTGGAATTAATGTTGTTAGATTGATCAAAAACAATATGTACAGATTCTTCAACAAGTAGAGTTCTTTTATTGAATACTCTATAAGCTTTACTAGAAATTGAATAACCAAGAAATATAGCTTCATCCGATTTAGCATCAAATTTTCCTAAGTTATCTTTATTATTATTTAATACAAAGCATTTACAACCAAATGCACGCAAGTGATTAATGTTAGGTTTTCTACCTTTCCAAATTTTATAAAGGATTTTTTTAAGAATAGGTCTAATCATGGCACGATTTACAACATAACATGCAGTGTTAACAGCTTCCGCCCAAAAATATTTAGGCAAATTATTTTCATAAAGCATAGTACGGGCTATTCCTTCAAGAGTTTTATTTTTTCTTTCAATTACTCCATTTTGTTGAGGAATTTTAGGGTCAGAAAAATTATGATCAATTCCAAACTTATCACAAAACATAATAAAATCATCATTTTCAAATTCTCTACCATGATCACTTCTAATACTATAAATATTAAGATTTTTTTCATATTGAATTTTTTTACAAAGTCTTGAGAAATTATAAAAAGCTTCATTTTTATGTGCTAAAAATAATACCCATATATATCTAGTATAATCATCAACACAAACAAGAGCATACGATTTTTCTCCTAAACTTAATGTTTTAGATGGTCTGAATAAGTCAATATGCAACAGTTGAAGTGGTTTAGTAGTTGAAACGATATTTTTAGATTTAAAAGAAATTCTAGTTTGTTTTTCCAAATTGACATGCATCACAAAATTTGTCTTTTTTAAAAACAATTTTTGGTAAACTAATAACTAACTTATTTTTTGAAAGCTTGGAAATTAAATCAAAATGAGCTTGTCTTAATCTTCTATGCCAAAGCCAACCATTATCATTTATAGCTGATAAACATTTAATATTAAAATGAGAAGACAAATCATGCAAATCAAATACATATACATTCTCATGTCTATAACCTACAAATAAAGTTTTGTTTTTTAGGATGTTTTCAATAGTGCAATGAGTTTTCTAAAAAATAACTCTATAACCTTTATCACATAATTGACTAATATTAAACAAGTTATGTTTTAAACCTTCAACCAATAAAACGTTTTTAATAATAAGAGAGAGATTTTTACCAATACTTCCTACACTAATGATTTTACTCTTACTATTGTCGCCAAAAGTCACATATCCGCCATCATTTGGTTGGAGTGTGGCGAACATAGCTTTATTTCCAGTCATGTGCCTTGAACATGCACTGTCGAGATACCATCTATCGTTACTAGATTTTGTCTTGAAATATACCTGCAAAAATTTGATTTTTCTATTAGTATCTATTTTTTCTTAGGTCCATAAAAGTTAGAATTTGACACTCTTGAGATGTCCTTAGGGACCCACATCTTTTTTATTTTAGTAAAATAATTTCTTTTAACAGGACATGAAGGTGAAATATGACCTTTTGTACCACAAAAATGACATGTGAGATGAGAGTGATTAGAAGATGCATACACAAAGCCATTTTTAACAGTTTTTACTTTTGAAAAAAGTTCATATCCAATTCCAGCTCTACCAAAAGTACGATTTTGATTTTTAAGAATTTTATCTAAAGTCTCTCTATCTTGAGTGAATTTTGAAAAAGTATTTTTCAAGTCTTCAATATTTTCTTTCAAAATAATTTGCTCATTTTTTAAAGACTCATTTTCTTTTTGCAATACAACTAAATGTTTTTCAGAAATTAAAGACTCTTTTCGAGTTAAAATCTCATTTTCCTTTTTTATTTTCATGGCTTCATTTTCTAAAATATTTATCTTGGAAATTAATGATTCATTTTCTTTTGATAAACTTGAAATCACTTTCTTTTGACAATTACTTTTCAAACTAAGTTTTTTAAATTCAGCATGTAATTCATCAAAAGCTAATTGTAATTCATCAAATGTAAAGTGTTCGTCATTTACCTCATTTTCGTTTCCAAGTGCCATTAAGCATAGGTTAGCAACCTCATTTTTGTAAACTTCGGTTTTTGTGTTGTTTTCATCGTTGTCTTCTCCCCATACTGCAATCATAGCTTTTTTTTTGTCTTTCTTGAATTTTTTCTTAAGTTCCGGACATTCTGATTTGTAATGTTCAGGTTTGTTGCATTCGTAGCAGGTAACTTCATATTTTTTTTGTGATTTTCTCCTCTTTGAAAATCCCTGTTATTGATGTATTTTCTAAAAAAATTTCGTACGCCTTGTTTCTTTCTTACAAACCTTTGGAACTTTCTAGTAATGAATGCCATTTCCTCATCTTCATCTGAATCATCTTCCTCATCCTCTTGATGTTTCGAGGTAGATTTGAAGGTTATTCATTTCTTCTTCTTCTTGTCCTCCTAATAGCAACCCTGATTTTTCGTAAGTCATTATTATTATTATTACTTTATTTTATTTTTGGTTTTATTAATTACGTGGTTACATGAGAATTTAATGTGGTATGCAATTAATTTAATATGTTATTTAATTAATATAATTTGATATTTAATTAGATATAATTAATTTGAATATTTATAAATTTATATTTGTTAAAAAAAAAAGGTGCTTTATATATTGATAAAGTCCATCATATTTATATATATGTTATATTTGTAAGATATAAATATAATAATAAATTAGGTATATATGATACACTAGACCTAGCAATCAAAAATGTGGGTGTGTGAAAGTTTTCGAAGAGAGAGCTGCGAGAACCAAGAGAAAGCCACAGACATAGAGAGAGAGAGAGAGAGAGAGAGAGAGAGAGAGAGATTGACTGATCATCAAAGAGAAGAGAAATGAGAGGAAGAAAAGAGTTAGGGTTTTATTTTGGTGGTTCCATTAATTTTCTTAAGTGATTGTTTGATCTTCAAAAAAATATTGTGAGTACAAAACCAACTTCTCTTGATTTATGTTTAATTCGTTGTTTTTATTTATTTATTTGATGTTAGTTTGATTTTGTATTTATATAAAGATGATAGATTGATTTTAATTATTTTGATTAGTTGTGTATGTAAGGTTTAGGGTTTTTAGTTGATTGATTGATTTTAATTATTTTGATTAGTTGTGTATGCCAGGTTTAAGATTTTTATATGAATTTATTTTATAGTTGTAATCACACTCATGGTTATATGAAATTAAAATTAATTAGGAACCCATAGATAAATTCTTTATACTCCACCATGACTTCATGGATTGTTATTTTATTTGAGTGATGGTGAAAAAGAGTGTATAAAAAAATTTAAGGATTATGAGATTTATTTGAATGTCTTAGGCTTGGCATTGTTATGTTGTTCTCATGAGTGAGATGTTTTGTATATATCTATTGTTGCCTCATTCTCATGAGTAGACGAGTGCTTTAATTTATGCGCGTACGTATATGCTAACCATCCGGAGAGTGTGGGTCAAACTCAGGATGATATCCTCGTGCAAGTTTGGCTTCAGAGTGGTGTTAGATATACGAGAGGCACATGGTATATATGTGTAGGCCGGAAGTGGAGGCTGAAGTGGTGGAGTTAAGGTACAAAATTTGTACATGTTGAAAAATAGTAAATGATCTCGATAAATTATAAAATTTGAGCAGAGGCATGTATACGTGATTCTAGACAACTTTTGTGTTTTAACTTTTTATTAAAAAGATCGATTAGAACTTATAATCGGATAATCTTAGTTATTGTAGTTTTGATTTATTTTACCAATGCAGATTTTAAAGGCTGTTTTAACCTACGAAACGAGCTCATTTTTATTGGTTTTGTGCAAAATGAAGTAAAACATTATTCTGCACACTTTTCATGTTTTGAACTTTTTCGAAAAAAATCATCTTAGGACAGTTTCTGTTCGTTTTCAGTTTCAGATTTTTCTGTTGAAATCCGTCTAGGTTCTTCTATCAAGTTTTTCTCTCAACTTGTTAAGTTTCTACTAAATTCGTTCGCAATGTCTTTTAGGAAATTTGATTCTGTACAACTTTTGTTCTTTGAGTTTTGGTCAATTTGAATTATTTAAGTATGAAACGAAACATTTTTATACTTCTTTAGCAAGTTACTTATGATTAAATTATACTAACTTTATTTTATTTTTTGCAAGATGGTGGGTCTTACTAACTTTTTTATGCAGGGTTGTCCCACCATATTTTTATTTCTATTTTGTTTATTTTATAATCAATTTATATTTCGTTGTGTACCGACAAGAAACTAAATGCCACTATATCTCGGGAAACTACCCATTCGTCTCGATGCGGTTAGAACTACTTGTCTTGTCCCGTAATAAGAATTAAATATATTTTTGTTTGTGTCTGGTGGACACGTGGGTGTTAAATCTTGTACTCATACCAGTATACCTGTATACTGACCCGTTTTGTCTCTTGGCAACTCGGGTGCATTCTGTTTAAGCGCAGCCAAGCTTCCTTTGCAGGATTAGTTGAGGCTATGATGGTGACAAGAAATAACTATGATCGTAGGACATGTCGTTTGGACTTCTTTTATTTTCTTGAGCTTAGAGTTGATACTAGTTTATGTATTTACTATTTTTTTTATGACTTTTGTATTGGAATAATTTGGCATGGTTTGTAACCGTACATTATTTAAGTTATTTTGACTATTTATTGTTATTTTAATGTTGAGGTATTGGGTAGTTATGAGATTATGGTGGATGGTTTGGTTGGCGTTTAGTTTTTGTTTTTTTTTTGTTTCACCCCTGGGATTTGGATTATGGAATATTGATTGGGGTTTAGTCCTAATTTAATATTTAATTGTCCAAATTTTGGTGCGTGATAGTTTGGTATCAGAGCTCTAGGTTACCCTAGACTTGTGAGAGTTTAGGTGATCCTCGGATTGTGGAAACTTGGGTTAGCTGGTTTAGGTTGGTGGTTGAATTTGCTCTAAGTATTTATGAATGAATTTTTGTGTGTTTAACTTGAAGGTGATTGTTGGAAGGTATAATTTGAGAAGCGTTGAGCCTAATGGCATAGGGGAAAAAACAGTTGCTAACGCAGCGGCAGTGGCAACGGCGACTGCTACCGAGGCAACCAATACGGTGCAGGTTAATGTGGAGGAGGTGATGGCTTAGTTACTTCAAGTTGTTCAGAACAATAATCAAGGCCAACAGGGAAATCCCTTTGCGAAGAGAAAGAAAGATTTTGGTTCTTTAGGAGGTCAAAAATTCTTTGGAGATGAAGAACCCATTGCAGTTGACGCTTGGGTTAAGAAATGTGAGATGGTGTTTGGTTGTATGCAGCTCACCGAGGTTCAAAAACAAGGGTTGCCTATATATCAGCTTGAGGGAACAACCCTATTTTGGTGGAACTCGTGGAAGGAGGGTCTACATTTGATGACTTTCACTTGGGCAGATTTCAAGACTCGTTTTGACTGGAAGTTTGTTACTGCTATTATTCGGTCTCAATTGAGTGATGAATTTTCGAAGTTGACTCAAGAGGGTAGAATAGTGATTGAGTATGTCACCAAGTTTAATGAGTTGTCTCGTTATGCCCCTTACTTGGTCGACACGCAGGAGAAGAAGAATGAGAAGTTTATTAAAGGATTGAATCATTACCTATCTAAGGCCCTTATTTCCTTTGAGACTGAACCGTTTAACAGAGTTCTTGACTTGGCACTGAAGTATGAAGAAAAGGAGAAGCAGTTTAAAGAAATGAAGGCCAAGGTCAGAGAGACTTCTAAAGGGAGTCAGTTCCAGCAATGAGATGAGAATAGATACTGACCCTATGATCAAAGGCATAGGGGTCAACAGTTTCAGAGGCCACATCAACAAGGTAGTCAAGGAAATTTCAGACCTCAGGGTAATTTCCGGCCTTAAGGAAATTTCCAGCCCTAGGGACACTATTATCAAAGACAGGGTGGTCCGCGCCCTCAGGGTTATCAAGGATAGCGACAGCAAGTGCCACAGTTGGGTTATCGTCCTCCCGTACCTTAGTTAGGGTGGCCCCCACCTATCCGACCAGTAGTACCTCAACTGATCAATAGGAAGTGTTTTGGGTATCAGCAGTTACGACATGTAATCGGATTGCTCTCACAGATAACAGGTGTGATAGGGTCAGGCAGCTCCAGCCAGGGCATTTGCAGTGATGCCAGGAACTGAGAAAGTGCAAGATACTTTTAATCTCTTTCAAGAACCCATTAGAGTACTTTTTGATACTGGTGCCTTTCATTCTTTTATATCTAGATAGTTTGTAGAAAGAGAACATATCGTAACTACCTCCTTGTCTAGACCTATTCGTGTTAAAACCCCTTTAGGAGGGGCAATTACTCTTTATGAGATGTGTAAAGATTTTGAGATTGAGTTTATGGGTAGAGTCATGTATGCGGACCTAATTGTGTTAGGGTTTGAGGTGTTTACGATTATTTTGGGTATGGATTGGCTGCGAAAATATTTTGTGACTCTAGATTGTGCTAGAAGGACTGTAAATATAGATATTTCTGGTATGCCATGGCTTACCCACATTTCTAGCGATAGAGAAGAGTCGGTGATGACGAGTTTTCTGTGCTTAGTAGAAATCCCTAAGCAGGATATTAGTGAGGTAGATGTGGTGCGTGAGTTTGAGGATGTATTTTAGAAGATATCTAGACATCCACCTCGACGGGTAGTAGAATTTCGCATTGACCTGGTGCCGGGAACTGTACCGATTTCTAAGGTGGCATACAGAATAGCGCCTAAGAGCTTGTGGAGATGAAGAAGCAGCTGGAAGAGATGCTTCAAAAAGGGTTCATTCGTTCAAGTACCTCCCCGTGGAGAGCACCCGCGATCTTTGTCTCCAAGAAAGATGGCACTCTCCGCATGTGCATAGATTACAGAGAGCTAAATAAGGTGACTATCAAGAACAAGTATCTGCTACCTAGAATTGATGACTTATTTGATCAGTTAAAAGAGGCAGCCATGTTCTCTTAGTTTGATCTCAGAACGAGTTACCATCAGATGGTTGTGTCAGAGGAAAGTATACTGCTTACTGTTTTTCGGACCCGGTATGGGTTGTATGAATTTCCTGTAATGCCTTTTTGTTTGACCAATGCTTTTGCCTATTTCATGGACTTAATGAATAGAATTTTTCAACCGTATCTAGATAAGTTTGTAATTATCTTCATAGATGATATTATGGTGTATTCTAAGAATGAAGAAGAACACAGAGAACAATTGAAAGTCGTGTTGCAGACTTTGAGAGAGCAACAGTTATACGCTAAGTTCAGTAAGTGTTACTTTTGGGAAAAAGAAGTTCGATTTTTAGGGCATATTGTATCCAATCAAAGGATAACGGTAGATCCTGAAAAAGTTGTTGTGTTTAAATAATGGAAGTAGCCTACGAACCCTACAGAGGTGAGAAGTTTTTTAGAACTAGCCGGTTATTAGAGGAGATTTATAGAGAAGTTTTCCATTATTGCAGTACCCATAACCAAGTTGACCCGTAAGAATGTGAAATTCTTATGGACAGATGATTGTGAGAAAGCTTTCCGAGAGTTAAAGCAGCGGTTGACTACAACACTGGTGTTAACTATACCAGTACAAGGGGAAAAGTTAATAGTGTTTACTGATGTGAGTGGAACTGGGTTGGGATGTGTGTTGATGCAGCATCAGAAGGTTCTATCTTATGCTTCTCGACAATTAAAACCTCATAAGAGACGATACCCTACTCATGACTTAGAGTTGGCAGCAGTTGTTTTTGCGTTGAAAATGTGGCGACACTACTTGTTTGGGGAGCACTTTAAGTTGTACACAGATCACAAGAGCCTCAAATATCTTTTTTCACAAAAAGAGTTGAACATGAGGCAACAGAGGTGGGTTGAATTCATCAGTAGTTATGATTTCGAGATCCTTTACCACCTGGGAAAAGGAAATGTAGTCGCTGATACACTTAGTCAACAACATGAGATTATAGCTTCTTTGATGATTCAAAAATGGAAGTTCTTAGAGTTAATTTCGATGCATGATATTCCACCAATAGAGAGTGCTGAGAGGGCATACATTGGTAGTTTGACCGTGCAGTCGATTTTACTGGGTAAAGTTTGTCAGATGCAGAATTTAGATGGGTTTCTCGTCAACAAGCTCGATGACCTTGTAGTGGATTTGATCGATGATTGTCCTACTGATTGGTTTGTGGACTTAGATGGGGGATTGCGATTAAAGGGCAGGTTGTGTGTACCTAACATTATTGAATTAAGAAAAAAGATTATGAATGATGTCCATAGGTCCCGATATACCATTCACCCTAGTAGGACTAAGATGTATCATGACTTGAAGATGACATTTTGGTGAGAAGGTATGAATGAAGATGTAGGAGAGTATGTTTCTCGATGTTATGTGTGCCAACAGGTTAAGGCAGAACATCAACAACCGTTTGGACTTTTGCAGCCTCTTGAGATTCCTACTTGGAAATAGGAGTACATCTATATGGACTTTGTGGATGGATTGCTGCGGGCTAAGCGAGGCAATGAATCTATTTGGGTGATAGTGGATCGACTCACCAAGTCTGCTCATTTTATTCCTATCAGTGTTCACCGAACTGCGGATAAACTGGCTAAGCTATATATTCAGAAGGTGGTGCGACTTCATGGCGCACCAGTTTCTATAGTTTCCGATCGTGATTTGTTGTTTGTGGTAGAATTTTGGGAGAGTTTTCCGCATGCTTTGGGTGCTAGGTTAAACTTGAGCATGGCTTATCATCCTCAGACAAATGGGCAAACTGAGCGGTTAAATCAGATCTTGGAGGATATGTTGAGAGCTTGTGTCCTCGATCTTGGTGGTAGTTGGGAAGAACACTTGCCATTAGTGGAGTTTGCTTATAATAATAGCTATCACTCTAGTATCGGGATGGCACCTTTTAAGGTTTTGTATAGGAGGCCATGTCGATCACCTGCTTACTAGATGGAGATAGGAGATGCGCCGTTGTTAGGGCCAGAGTTGGTGAGAGAGACCATGGAGAAGGTGAATATTATTCGGGAACGTATTACGACTGCACAGAGTCGTCAAAAGAGTTATGCTGATGTAGACACCCCATTTTTGACCGTCCTCAAGACTTGGACGTCACCGTTGGAACACTCGGTGATTATCCATGTTTGTGTTCGTTTGGAGTTCCCGGAGTTCTCGGCTCGCGCGCCTTGCCTCAAGACCTCCGAACTCGATCGTTTTGTGTCTGGTTTTGCACCAAACACTTGTGCTTTGCCTTGGAGGGGCAGGGAATGCTTTGTGAGGCATCCCCACACACCACCAGCACTGGCTAGAGGCCACCGGCTGGCTGGTGTTGTCATCGGCACTTTATTGTGCCGGTCGGCACTATTTTTGGCAAAATGACCATTTTGCCCTGCCGACCACTTTACAGCTGTCTTTGGAGATATTTTCAGACAGTTTTGTAGCATTTGTTTCCCCTCCATACACGTATGGAGGGATGAGCCTTTGGTTGACTTAACTTGTAAGTTTTGTGCCTATACAAGAGAAGGCTCTTCTCTTGGCTCAAGGGTTGAAGTTCTTGAGAGACTTAGCCATTTTTAGACAGGAGAGAAGCTCTGGTTTAGGTTAGAAATCCTATATCTATTCTATCTTTCTTTTCTTTGCTTATTTTGTGCACTAGGTGTTTGTGCCTTACTATTGCACATCAACACCTAGTGTTTCACCTTCCTCTTGGAATTGAGGTGCTAAGGGCTTGTTCTTGAAGTTCTTGACTGGTTTGGACCTCAAGGAACCAATAACTCCAACCTTTGTGAAGAAGTCTACAAGGGTGAGCCAACTCACTTTATTTACCCCATTTTTGCACTCCATTTTTGCTTAGTTTAAAACAGTTTTTGTGCTTAGTCTATAACACATAAAAGTTCTGTTTTTTAAGCCTCTTTATTGTTTATTAAGAGTGTTTTGTGGTTTGAGCAAGTTTGACCACCCTTAGGCCTTGAAAAGGCCCCTTTTTGTGCCATTTTGTTAGAGATCCGAGATTTTTGTGCTTGGGCCTCTTCACCACTGAAATCTTGAGGGATTTCAGTGGTGGAGATGGTGCCATAAAGTCTCCAAAAGGGGAGGGCCACCCCCTCTCCTTAATGTCCTTGAAAAGGGCAAGTTTTGCTTCCTTATGGAGCTTCATGCTTGAGTGTGTGTTGAGCATGTTTGACTTGTTTTTCATGCTTATATTGCCATGATATAACATGTTTCTAAGTTGGTTTTAGCACTCCTTGCATGTTTTGCATGGTTGCTTTGTAATGCCTCTTTAGTCCCTTAACATGCCTAGGTTGTTAGTCCTAATTTGAGCATGTTTTAGGCTTAGATTTGTGAATGTATTGTGCTTATTTTGACATGTTTTAGCTCTGTCCATAGTCGTTTGGGTTGATCTTGGCATGCATTATATAGCCCCTTTGCATTTTAGGCTTGCTAGCCTTTGAGTATGCATGTGTAGCATGCCTTGCTTGCGTTATTTTGATGGTTTGGAACCATTTCGCATGCCATTTCAGTCCTTCATACATGTTTGTTTGATTGCTTAGCATGCCTCTTTAATGCTTTAAGAGTATGTGTTAAATGCTCCATGTTTTGGCTTTAATGCACGCCTTTGGATTCATGTCATCTAGATGCCATCAAGGTGGCCTTTTAGGCTTAGTTTTATGTGTTAAAACTCTGTTTTTAAGTGTTTAAGTATTGCCATGTGTGGTTGTGCTAGGTGTGGTTCAAAGCTTCATTGGCTTGCCTTAACGCTTGGACCATTTGTATGCTTTGTTTGGCTTGCTTTGTTAGTTGGTTTGGCACCATGTTTAACATGATTTTCAGAGCTTTACAATGCATGCTCACTGTCCTTGTTCGGTATCTCCAAGTGTGCTTGGGGGGTTGCCGTGCTTATGCCTTGGGTTTGGGCCATAACACTTGCATGTGTGTGTGTGTGTTTAGTCTCCATTTCTAGGCACTTTGGCCACTGATTTTAGACCAATTAGGAGCAGCCTAATTCATGTTTTAGTCCACTCCATTGCTTGGCTTGTATGCCTTTTTGCTTAGGTTGCATACTTAACATGTTTAGCTTGCTTGCATAATCTATGTTGCATGCCTAGTTGACATGTTTAGGGTTGTATTTGTATTGTGCATGTTTGGCCTCTTGAAGTGAAGTATGATGGAGGTTGAGCACCCTTGTTTATTTGTTTGCATTGCATGCATTTGAAATCAAAGTTGCATTCTTGGTTCTTAAGGCCATCATGCATGAAAATGCGCGATTGGTGGTCCGGGAATCGAGGCACATGCCCCTTTGAGTCACTAATATGATAAGGGCTGTGTTTGGTGCATAAATACCTTGAATCACATTGCCATGCATGTTGTTGTCCTCTGCTGCTGTGGGTTGCAGGTTCTGCAGGTGTTAAGTGCCGGCCGGCACTATTCAGTGCCGACCGGCATTCAATTTCCAGCCGATAACTTCATATAGTGCCGGTGGCCTCCTTCTTCAGCCGGTGGTGCTCTACTCCAGCCGGTGGTGATCCCCAGTGCCCTGAGAGGCACTCCTGGGACTTTGGTAATTTTCTGAGGAGGAGAGCAGAAGGAACAGAGGCAATCCGTGCATGGCAGTGCGATTCCGAGCCAATTCCGAGCGCGCGCTGCATTTGAGCCCTCTTCCCGAGGCGTTTACTGCTTTAATTAACTTAGTTAGTTTATTAATTAATTTAGTTAATTTGTAATAATTAATTAGCTTGCGTAGTTAATTAATTTGTATTATTATTTTGGTCCCTCTGAGCGAGGGCAAAGTTGTAATAAGGGTGTGTGAGTGGGTGTATGTCTTCCAATCCCCATTTCTTTCTATCCCTTTTATTTACCTGCTTACGTTGGTAGATTAGGGCATTTCTATCTTAGCATACCTTATGCAATGCATGCGTACATTCATGCATTTGTTTACATGCACCGGGCTCGGTACATCATACAAACCGCATTGCAATTTTCAATTCCAAATTGGAATATGTGCTACTCGCGCATTTCACATGCCATGTTTAGGGTTAGCCGAGCCTACTCTAGATTGCATCTATGCCTGTGTTGCATTAGCCACTTAACATGAACTAGGTCATGCATGTTTGCTAACCGGGTTATTGTTTTTGGCGCGGAGTACGATGTAAGTTTTTATGCTTTAGCATACCACATGCGTGTGAATGTCTTGCCATGACAGTATGATTGCCATGCGGCTAAATGCTTATGTGTTATAAACTGTTTGAATGCTTGTGGGTGGAGGTTGGATTGCGTGAGTTGGAACAACTCATTGAAATCCGTATTTTAGCCTACTTGCGAGTAGCAAAAACCAACACGTTTTTCGAGACAAAACGGATATGCAATGTTTATTTCCAAATTAGGCAATCTAGTCTATACTTGTTTGCCGTGCGCATAACATAGTAATTCTAGGCTAATAATTGGAATAAGAGCATGTAATGTTTTCAAAAACGGATATCATGGTTAGTAGAGGCCGGTCTTCGGACCGAGCGAAAGGGGGTGCTCATAGCTGACCTTCCCCAATCGTACCCAAGCTCCCGAGCCAAGACCACTTTGGTAATGACGGACATGTGGCCTTCGGCACTGAGTCAGGGTTTCCTAAATTTCCCATTTTAAAATATTTAGGTGGCGACTCTGTAATCTGGCAAAGCAGTCCATGTTTGGCACTACTTTTCAAAAATCTGTTTTTCTTCAAAACGATTTGCCAGATTTGGACTCTTTGGTTCAGATTTAGAACCGCAACACAAAGGGAGTCCGAACTGTAGCGAGGTCCCCCGCGGGCTTCTTACAGCTGATAGAAAACGTAAGGGGGTTGAGTTGAATGTTGGAGATTTTGTATTTTTAAAGGTCTCGCTGATGAAGGGGGTCATGAGGTTTGGAAAGAATGGAAAGTTGGCACCTAGATTTGTGGGACCATATGAGATCACTGAGAGGATTGGTAATGTGGCTTACAAATTAGCTCTACCACCTACTTTAGCTTTGATTCACAATGTGTTCCATGTATCTTTATTGCGAAAGTGTGGACAAGACCCTTTCCAAGTAGTATCACCAAAAGTGTTGGAGATTAGTGATGATCTAACGTATGTGGTGCAACCGGTTACAATTCTAGATCGGGATATAAAGCAGTTGTGGCGCAAGAAAATGAATTTGGTGAAAGTACAGCGGAGCGAAGATGAGAACGATATTACCTGGGAGTTAGAAGAGAAAGTTCGGCGTATGCACCCAGAACTTTTTGCTTAGTACTCTCTCCTAGCGAATCTCATGATGAGATTCTTTTGAGGTGTATATATAGTAGCAACTCTGATTTTTCGTAAGTCATTATTATTATCATTATTTTATTTTATTTTTGGATTTATTAATTACGTGGTTACATGAGAATTTAATGTGTTATTTAATTAATATAATGTGATATTTAATTAAATATAATTAATTTGAATATTTATAAATTTGTATTTGTTAAAAAAAAAGGGTGCTTTATATATTGATAAAGTCCATCATATTTATATATATGCTATATTTATGTTATATTTGTAAGATATAAATATAATAATAAATTAGGTATATATGATATACTAGACCTAGCAATAAAAAAAGTGGGTGTGTGAAAGTTTTCCAAGAGAGAGCCGCGACAGCCAAGAGAAAGCCACAAACATAGAGAGAGAGAGAGAGAGAGAGAGAGAGAGAGAGAGAGAGAGAGAGAGAGAGAATAGAAAGGAGAGGAAGAAAAGAGTTAGGGTTTTATTTTGGTAGCTAATTTAATTCTCTTAAGTGATTGTTTGATTTTCAAAAAAATATTGTGAGTACAAAACCCACTTCTCTTGATTTATGTTTAATTCGTTGTTTTTATTTATTTATTTTTATTTATTTGATGTTAGTTTGATTTTGTATTTATATGAAAATGATAGATTGATTTTAATTATTTTGATTAGTTATGTATGCCAGGTTTAGGATTTTTATATGGATTTATTTTATAGTTGTAACCACACTCATGGTTATATGAAATTAAAATTAATTAGGAACCTATAGATAAATTCTTTATACTTCACCATAACTCCATGGATTGTTATTTTATTTGAATGATGGTGAGAAAAAGTGTATAAAAAAAAGTGAGGATTATGAGATTTATTTGAATGCCTTAGGCTTGGCATTGTTATGTTATTCTCATGAGTGAAATGTTTTGTATATATATATTGTTGCCTCGTTCTCATAAATAGGCGAGTGCTTTGATTTACACGCGTACGTATATGCTAAGCATCCGGGGAGTGTGGGTCAAACTCGGGACGATATCCTCGTGCAAGTTTAGCTTCGGAGCAGTGTTAGGTATACGGGAGACACATGATATATATGTGTAGGTCGGAAATGGAGGCCGAAATGGTGGAGTTAAGGTACAAAGAATTTAATTATGAGTTTATTAGTATAGTGTAAATTGTATTGATTTGTACATATTAAAAAATAGTAAACGATCTCGATAAATTATGAAATTTGAGCAGAGACATGTATACGTGATTCTAGACAACTTTTGTGTTTTAACTTTTTATTAAAAAGATCGATTAGAACTTATAATCGGATAATCTTAGTTATTATAGTTTTGATTTATTTTACCAATGCAGATTTTAAAGGCTGTTTTAACCTACGAAACGAGCTCATTTTTATTGGTTTTGTACAAAATGAAGTAAAACATTATTCTGCACACTTTTCATGTTTTGAACTTTTTCGAAAAAAATCATCTTAGGACAGTTTCTGTTCGTTTTCAGTTTCAGATTTTTCTGTTGAAATCCGTCTAGGTTCTTCTATCAAGTTTTTCTCTCAACCTGTTAAGTTTCTACTAAATTCGTTCACATTATCTTTTAGGAAATTTGATTCTGTACAACTTTTATTCTTTAAGTTTTAGTCAATTCGAATTATTTAAATATGAAACGGTGCATTTTTATACTTCTTTAGCAAGTTACTTATGATTAAATTATACTAACTTTATTTTATTTTTTGCAGGATGGTGGGTCTTACTAACTTTTTTATGCAGGGCTAACCCACTATATTTTTATTTCTATTTTGTTTATTTTATAATCAATTTATATTTCGTTGTGTACGAACAAAAAATTAAATGCCACCGTATCTCAAGAAACTACCCATTCGTCTCGGTGCGGTTGGAACTACTTGTCTTGTCCCGTAATAAGAATTAAATGTATTTTTGTTTGTGTCTGGTGGACACGTGGGTGTTAAATCTTGTACTCATACCAGTATACCTGTATACTGACCCGTTTTGTCTCTTGGCAACTCGGGTGCGTTCTGTTTGAGATCAGCCGAGCTTCCTTTGCAGGATTAGTTGAGGCTATGGTGGTGACAAGAAATAACTATGATCGTAGGACATGTCGTTTGGACTTCTTTTATTTTCTTGAGCTTAGGGTTCATATTAATTTATGTATGTATTATTTTTTTTTATGACTTTTGTATTGGAATAATTTGGCATGGTTTGTAACCGTACATTATTTAAGCTATTTTAACTATTTATTGTTACTTTAATATTGAGGTATTGGTTAGTTATGAGATTATGGTGGATGGTTTGGTTGCCATTTAGTTTTTTTTTTTTTGTTTCACCCCTAGAATCTGGATTATGGAATATTGATTGGGGTCTAGTCCTAATTTAATATTTAATTGTCCAAATTTTGGGGTGTGACACTCCTCTTCCTTTCCTTCTTGCATTATGAGCTCATGAGATAAAAGAGATCTCATTAACTCATTTAGACTTTACTTTGATAAATCTTTGGTTTCGGTAATGACAATAACTTTTGTCTTCCAATTTTTTGGTAATGACCTAAGCAATTTTTTTTACAATTTCCGCATTAGTGTATATTTTTCCAAGAGAAGTTAAACCATGAATAATATCGGTAACGCAAGTAAACATTTGAGGAATAATCTCATCAAGTTTCATTTTAAAGAGTTCATAATTATGGACTAACAAACTGACTCTAGATTCTTTAACTTGTTCGGTTCCCTCATGAGTCACTATAAGCTTGTCCCAAATTTTTTTTTGTGGTTTTACATGTGGAAATTCTATTAAACTCGTTGGCATCTAAGGCACAGTACAGCATGTTTGTGGTTTTGACATTAATTTGGGTCATTCTAGTATTTGATTCATTTCACTCATCTTCAGGTTTTTGTACCTTAAATCCATCTACGGTTTTGGTAGAAATTTTTAGACCATTGCAAATAATTTTTCAACATACATAATCATTAAATTGAACATGTATGATCATCCTAGTTTTCCAACAGCTAAAATTTGTGCTGCTAAATAGTGGTGGCCTATTGGATGCTTGTCCCTCAGGTAAGGAATAACTAGGTGTTGCCATGATCTACTCTAAGACGGTTAACTCACACAAACTCGAGTCTAAGCTCTTATACCAATTGTTATCCCAGGTAGGCAACCCAAGAGGGGGTGAATTGGGTTATTAAAAATTTTACAATATTAAAATTAATACAATATTCAGAATTTTAACAAATAAAAAAAATAGAATAATAATTATCAATATAAAAGTAAAAGAGATAGGGAGAGAAAATCAAACATTAAGATTTATAGTGGTTCGGCAAGCCAGACTTACATCCACTCCCCAAGGAACCTCCTTGAGAATTTCTTTACTATCAATTGAATAAATACACCACAAAACTTGTGGATTTGGCACAAGACTTACTATTATCTATTGAGTCTCACTCAACAATAAATGCCTTACCCTTATAAAATCTCTCACAAAAATAATGAATAAAAATAAGTGATACTTAAACCATTTTTTACAATAATTCTCTCACAAAAAGTAAATATGAAAGTATAAAAACAAAGGCTACACTTAGATCTGAAAGAGAAAGAGCATAATACAATATACTCAGAATTTTGGAGCACACAGAAATTTTGCTCTTCAAGTTCTTGATTTTTGTCTACATACAACACTTCTATTTATACACAAAAATATACTCGTTGAAGGTAAGACGCTCCTTGCTGACGTCATGGATGACATGGGCTCCTTTTCTTTTGTCAAACTATAAATTTTCTTTGTTCACTTTTTCTTTTTCTTTTTGTAAGCAAATTCAAAGCATTTTGCAACTTTTTTTTTTCCTTTTTCATTCTGCAGACAAAACATGTTCAAAGATTTATAATGAAAAATTACATAAGTCTTCTCTTGTAATAATTACATTATATTATATTACTTTCAAGACTTTGATTATATATATAATATTTACAACTTTGAATTTAAACATGCAAGATATGAAATTATTTGTTCCATCTTTTTCTTCTTTTTATTATAATAATTTATATATATATATATATATATGACATAATATAATCGATTGTGTAAAAAATCTAATTGCTCACATGATGTATTTTATTTATATTATATGCATTATATATAATATGCTAAACAAATATTTGCATACATAGTAAAAAATCTCTTTAAGTAATATTTATGATAAATCTAAACATATATACCATTTTTCTGTATATGTTGTAGAGATTTTAAATTAAATATAATCTTCCACTCCATATCAATTTTGTCAAAATAATACAACCAATCAATTTGGCAAAAGATGAATAGTGATTAGCCTATTCTTTTTTTTTTCCCCTCAAAAAGTGAAAAGTAAAGTTTTCAAAATATTTTCATTTAAATAATATTTAACAAATCTACCATACAAATTTTAAACAGATATTATTTTGTGTCAAATAATATGTCTATTAAAAAATTCAAATTTCGGAAAATAATATTTTAGACATCATCAAAATTAAATGATATGATTAACATGTTTATTTTACAATCTTATAATTTAATATATATATATATATATCATATATAATCATTATATGATAATTCAACTATAATATATTTATATTTAATTTTTTTAATAAATTTTATATAATTTTTATTTCTACATATTTTTATTTTCCAAATGAATATAAAAGAAAATTAAATAGTTAGAATTACTTTTAATTTTTTGTTACTAATTTTTCTTCTAATTTAACTATTATTTTTAATATTAAAATGAGTATTTATTTTATTATTTTATAATTTAATACATATATCATACAAAATTATTATATGATAATTATATTTTTATAATACAATAGAACTAAGATTATCAAAATACACAAATAATTTAACTAACATTAATATATATAAGCATTCAAGTAACAATTTTATAAAAAATTAGCGCTAATATTATCAAAATAAATAATTAAAATTATACTTTAATTTTAATTTTAATTAAAATTACTTTTTTATGACACACATTATACCTTAAAATAGTTTTTGGGAAAAAAATAACACATACAAATTTGAAAAAGAGAGTCTGTTTATTTAGGATCATTTGGTAGTGACTTTTTTAGTTAGTTTTTTGATTTTTATGACTTTTTTAGGCTAGGACTTTTTTGTTTGTTTAGTTTTCTTATTTGACTTTTTTGATTTTTTGGCTTTGAAATGACAAATTTTTTTTACCCTTTTGTGATTTTAGACTTTTTTGAATTTTTTTTTGTCCTTTCGTAAGTTTTTAGCCTAAAAAGAAAACCAAATCGGGGCTTTTTAGTAATTAATTTTTGACTAGTTTAGTTTACCTTTGATATAATTTGACAATGCAAAATGTAAACCCACCTGGCACGAGAATAGATCACTTTGTGGATTTATTTATTTATTTTGGAGCTGAAGCAGGTTGGGTTGTCAAAAATGATCTCGCCAATGATGAATGGGAGTTCAAAGCGTTGTTGTTGTTGTCTTGTTTTTTTTTTGTTTTTCTCATTAACATTAAAGTAATTATAAATATGATAAATATTTATATATACTAAATAGATTATTAACCTCTTATTAAAAAAAAAAAAAATAGTAGCTAGAAAATGGACAAAACTTAACTTAACAAATATATCAAATCCAAGCTTAATAATTACTATTAACAACCATTATTAATTGTATATAAATAATCACAAATATTAAAAATATTTACATCATCAAAAACAGATTGCTAGTCCATACTAATTAACAAGTCAAATTTCTCTTCACATAAGTTGAACCGAAAATCTCATATTACAAAAAGTGTTACACAACCCTTAAATCAAATGCCTTAATTCTAAAGGTTTGTCTAATTGTAAAATAATTTGTAAAAATTAAAATAAGATTATATTTTTTTGTTTGACAGAATAAATAATTTCACTCAATAACAGGATATCGAGTTCCAAAACACAAAAACCAAGTATAAAACCATCTACTAAAGCAAGAACCTAAAACTAACAACAGCTGGTTTGGGAACTATAGCTATTTTAATTGGTTATTTATTTATTTATTTTAGTTTGATTAAAAAAATTATATTTGGGATGACATTTTTTTTTTTTTTTTGTGTAATTAATTTGATGATAGTGAGAAAAAAAAAAAGAAATAATTATGATTTATATGTGATATTTTATCTTAAGGGTCCTGTTATAATGTGCAACCCCTTAAAGTTGCACACCATATGCAACTAACATAAAAGGTGTAAGTAGAAGGTATAAACATAAAACAGGACAGTAACACAAAAGGGATAAGTGGAAGGTGTAAGTTGCACACTTCAAAAAAGTCCTTTATCTTATTGACTATTTTAATTTTTTTTTTTTATATCTTTGTTGACTATTTTAGCCCAAACTTCTTATTCCAAACACCCCGACATTTGAATGAAAGAATTTGGGAAAATTACTTCCCAGTTGTACTACCAGAAATTTATTACAAATTCATGAAAATTTTTATAATTTAAATTATTAATATACATAAATTTTACCATTTATTTGTAATTTTCTTTTGAAGCATACACTGAGTTGAATTTTCCCCAAAGAATTTGGGATTCAATTTTTAAACATATTTAGGACTTATTTGGAAAGTTACAATTTTATTTAAAAGTTAAAAAGTCATTAAAGAAATCAAAAAGTCAACAGATTGTACAAAGAAAATTTATTTTCTATCTACTTTTTACATTTTTTTTTTTTGTAAAATGTCAAAAAATCTTTCCAAACATCTAATTTTTTTATCTCATATTTTAGCCAAAAATTACTACAATAACATGTTTTCAAAATTACACAGGAAAGAGGATAAAAAAAAAAAGAAAAAAGGGAAATATCAAATCAATGGGAAGGTTTGAAAAAATAATTATAAATTAATAAATTTTTTTTATAAATATTAATAATTAAAATTGTATACTTTTCCATCAATATATATATATATATATATTTTCCTGATTACACTGGCTGCAATTACCCAAAAAAAACGAAGTAGTGAGAAAGTTGTAGAAGGAAAGCAAGGGTGGACCCGTACTTTATGCAATGAAGCAGGGTGTCGTTTTATTAATTAAACTCTCGTGTGTGTGTGTGTGTGCCCAACTCACCCGTCATCATTACTACTCTCCAACGTTCCTATTTTCAAACACACACTTGGAGCCCAAATGCATTCAAATTTGCTTCACTCACTCAAACCCTCTCTCTTTCTCTCTCCTGATGCAATCTTCAGCATAAAGACCCTTTGAGAACCAGGGCATGCTGTGTTAATCTGGACAGGCTCTCTAATGGGTTGTTTTTTGGCCTGTTTTGGTTTCTCCAAGAAGCCTAAACGCCGAAAACCGGCCAACAAAGTTCTATCTCCAGACCAAGTGAGATACCATCTTCAACCTCTCATCAATTATATATACAGTTCCTAGTGTTTTTATGTTTAAATTCTTTGGATCTTGAATTGGTGATGGAAGGAAATGAAAGAGAAGGGACAAGTCAATGATCCAAACAGTGTATATAGCTTTTTTTTATGGTTTTAATACAACACAATTTGTTGCAGGGACATGGAAGCTACAAGCCTCTAGACTCTGATGTCACTACAAACCTTGACATCACAGACAATCCCAGCAAGTCAGACTCTGAGTTCAGGTCGGTCTCTGACTTTCTTGATTTTCTTGGTTTTTGTCTTTCTTATTTAATTAATTTTTTGTTCCATTTTTGTTTGTAGTATTAAGGGTAAGGAAAGATCGATCTTGAGAATAAAAAAGAAAGTCAGCTTCAATTTGAATATCAAGGCCTATGAGCCACTACCAAATCATGATTTCACCAGTTATTTATCCGAAAGTGAAGAGGAGAAATGTGGAGAGAACAAACAAGAAACAGCGAAAGCGAGTAATGATTCAGAGGCATCAAAAACGAGCTCTTACCCTTTGAATTACCGGTACCAAAATTGCAGAGACCCTTATGATGAAGATGATGACATAAAACTCGAGGAAAGTGACGATGATGACATTGATGACGGTGATGAAGAATATGATGGTGATAGCGACAACAGTGACAATTTCAAAATGTGCCAAGAAGAGTTTTCAGAGCAATTCTGTTCTTTATCAATGGAGTCAGAGAAAAGGGTTACCTCTGTTCAATTGGGTGATGACAAAACCAATAATCTCATGCCAATCACAGCTTCACTTGATCAAGAACTCAAGAAACTCGGGTTGAATCATAAGGCAGCTAGGGATAGGAGTCAGTATGTATTCTCTGTGCTGAACCCAGTTGAAAATCTCACTCAATGGAAAGCAGTGAAAGCTAAAGGAACAACACCGTTGAAGCAACAGAGAAAAGAGAACATTGAATTAGAGCAAGAGCAACAGAGGATACCCTTGTGTAGGAAGCCAATTGCAGTTGATGCAAGCCTCTCTACCTGGTTGGATCCATCATTCCCAGATAGCACCAATGTGGGTCCCGCTATGTATCGGAAACCGAACCTGTTGTGCAGATCAGGTTCATGAGAAAAATAGTAGAGACAAGATAGGCCATTACTGATCCTCCAAGTTGTGGAATCATACAGTTCCTATCAAAGACAGTCAAGCAAACTGGCTGTATGAAATAAGTTAGTGTTTTTGTTGTATTGTGTGTCTTGAAGATTTTATTCATTTATTCTACTGATTGTTTTTGCAAATGATGATGAAGTGAGTTAATTTGTTGGTTGTTTTGCCCGTACAGCAGAGAAATAAAAATATCTGATTTGTGTATTACATCACTTTGATTCTGATTTATAGTTACTGTTAAAGATGAGAATAAGGAAACTTCTATTCATATATAAAATCTATACAAAAAAACTTTAAAAAAATCATGTGCACCATTATTATAAATAAATCTATTTTTAATGGTGTATATTGTTTTGAAGGGAAAAGTCCACAATAAACCAAATCATTATATATGAAAATTATGTATAAATTTTTGTTTGTTAGCATTACTATGACAATAATTGATCTCCAAAAGAATGGTTTCATTTATGCATGAAGTAATTGTCCAAAACTCTAATCACCAACAAATTTCAAAATTTCCAAAAGATTTGAACACCCTACCTAATACCCAAAGTAACACCATCACTAACCTCCAAACCCTAATCACATACCCACAATAGCCACCACTTCCTTCACTATTGGCCACTTAAGGCGCCACTGCCACCACCTCCACCTTCCTTGTCTTGGAAACCCTAGCCGCCACCTCCCCTCGCCTTGAAAACCCTAGCTGTCACCTCTCCAAACAGGTGGCCTTCATTTGACTATACAGAGCCGAAGCTTTTGCATTTGTCTAATTCTCCAAAACCGAATAGGTGACATTCCCCCCGACTTTGGTCATCTACGTCTGAGCAGTTCTCATTTATTTGACTATATGCAACCAAACACTATCCTCCTGTTGGTGGCTATCTATCCGAATGATAGCAAAGCAACCAGGGTGGTTGTGGAGAGGGGGGTTGGGAGCAGCAGCAGACTGGTGGTGATGTTTCCAATGAGGTGGGGGAGAAGAAGGTGGATTCAGAGAGAAGGTGCCCACAGAATTGAGCCCTCAGTAGTAATTCACTTGGGTAAAATTGCAATAAAAAATATGAAAAGGCAGGGGTCCAAAGAACGAAAGTGGCATTTAGACCTCACGTCTCAAATACATTGTACACGTCAAACAATTAATAGAGGGAATACGTGTCAACGTGAAACTATTTGAGGGACCTTATGCTAATTCGCACACACACACACACACACACAAAATAACAAATAAAAAGAGGAATACGAGGAACAAAGTAGGCTATCTGTGCAAGTATGCAGATTGTGAAGCAGTAATGCTGATCCATGAATTTCCCTTCACAGATACCCATGAAAGCAGTGCCCCTCATATAATTGGTACTGATGATGACCAATAGAACAACTGATTGTAGTGTGCATTATCTTCGCTATTCATCTTTTTGACCAAAACCGCAACAACAGTGCAAAAGACATGCTCAAAACCATGTATAAAATTTTTCTTACGGTCTTAAACTGTGTAATATATTAGTGTATATCATCAAAACAACAATGGGAGTTTATCAGTACAAACCAAAAGTTGCAGACCAGACTTGGAACTGATCCATAAGAATAATTAAATATAAAGAATTAGCAACATGACATGACTTAGTCTTATCACCTTGCAATTCTACTTTATGGTTAATAAAAATAAAATAAAAAAAGGCGACCCCTGAAGTATATAATCTGAAATGTTTTAGCTAACTCTAGTTTTGCAAGAAATGACACCACCACTCAGAATAATAGTAAAATTTTTGGAAAAAATGGCACAAAGACATCTCCCTGCTCATATTAGGTTGTGAACAGAATTAAGAATGTGACTGAATTCCGATTATGTCGTAAATTCTAGCAATTAAGAGAGAGAGAGAGAGCATCATGACAAGTACCTGCTTCATCATACTTGATCATTCTTAATACTCTTATATAAATGTCAAGACTCAACAGACATGCAATAATTCTAGAGAAAACAAAAAATAAAAATAAATAAAAAAGAAAGACAAGAAGAAGGTGCAAGTGCAACTGTGCTTAATATGTTAGTGCAAGCTACTCTTTGTAAGTTGCTGTGAATGCAAATGAAAAAATTAATTTGGCACATAAGGTGAGAATCAACGGTGCAGTAAATCAAGCAAGAACTGAACAGAAAAACCTGCTGCTTCATTATACAAGACGGTCATAAACAAATATCAACCATGTGTCTACTATCATGACTAACAAAAGAAATACAAATATCAACCATGTGTCTAATATTGTGACTAACAAAAAAAAAAAAAAAATCTTAATTGTACTAATATATGGTATGTATCATGGGATCAAGACTGTCATGATCTTTATCTGCTTTCATCTCGGGGAGAAATTGATGTGGTTCAGCTCAGGTCAACGGATAACTCAACTCGAATCCTTTTAGCAAATGTTATCTTAAATGAAAGACAACAAATTGTTACCTCCACTTGAGAGACATCTGTGCTGGTTATCAGGACCTTTGGTCCATGTTTGCGACAGGAAATTAAAAAAATGCCAACTTTTTACTGAAATCTCTCGAAATCGAAATGATGGAATTCAATCCCTTAATTTGTCCAGCTGGAATTGCTGATAAGTTGATCTATTGAATAAGATCTACATTATGGTGCAGATGCAAGAATCCAAATCCTCATCGTCAGAGTCACTAACATCACTGCAGGCAGAAATAGGAAAGAAAACTGAGATTATGCCAAAATAAGAACAACTCAGTTAATTGTCTATTCTAAATCTAAACATATATTCAACACATTCACTAATTTGTAATTCTTCTCATTGGGCTATAATTTCTCCAGCTACTGCAAGTGCAGAACACCAGAGAACATAATATACGGTTCATTTTGATAGTCAAAATATCTACTATTTATCCTCATTTTATTGTCCTGACAGCCAAGAATGTATGTCTAAATAAGACAAGAAGGGGATTTGAAACCACCAAGGTTGAGAGCAGAATCAAAAGTACTTGAGCTAAAGGCCAGTGGTGCATATTCCCAGGACTTGTAACTGTACTATGAGTAATGAACATTCAATGGATCATAAAATACAACGGAGAAGTGTACAGGGGATCACATATGCCCCAAAATCCATGCATATGTGACTGATGATACACCAAATTGCAGTGTCGGCGGCCTACATGGACTGTCCATTAGATAATGGGAATTAAGAACAGTAGTAATCTTACAATGGGACATTTTAAATCCGAAGGCCATTCAATCTGATTGAAAAAAGCACTGCACTATTTTTTCTTTCCTTCTTTGGTACTTAATATATATATATATATATGTAAGTATACATATACTAAAAAACAACAGGACCACGGATTAACCAACAAAACCACAAAACTAGGTTTTAGATTAATTTTAAATGAAGTTATGCACTTTCCTGAATTTTAAGATAGACCTTTGTTCTTAGCATTCCGCTAAAAGATCCAACAAGCTGTTTTGTAAAGGCATCAAGAACACCACAGAGATAACCAACAAACAATTTATGTGTTTAAATCAACTATTCACAATTAAAAAAAAATTTGCCAGTCCATATAAACAAAGCCGATGGATCAAAAATTCTCATAACTTGACCAACATGATACATATATAATTAAATGAAGTGCAGCAATATATTACCTTGGTTGGAATTCCAATACCTCTGCAAGCTTATTCCCAATTTTATCATTCCACTGCACTTTCCGCCGTGGCTTCCCAGATTTTTTCGATAACCCACCACCCTTCTTTCTTAACCCACCCTTCCTAGGTGGCAATAACGACTCCGCCTCGTTATCCTTATCTCTCTCCCCATTGAATTCAACCTTTTCTGAATCTACACTAACCAGGGGCTTAGTTTTCACATTATTACAATCCTTTCCATTTTTATCCATTGCCAACTACACAATCAGAGTGCTAAAACTAGAAAAAAGAGGGAATTCTCAAAGCTTAATATATCAATCAACTCCATAAGACAGGCACAGGCAATTGATTGACAAACAAACGATATCTGAAAAAACCCATTTCAACCCAATTCATAAAAACTCGATAAGTGAGAAGCCCTAGCTCCTAGATTTCAAATAATGGATGTAGATTCACTCACCAAACAAAGTCAACGATCATTTGGACGAGATCAGGCCTTGAATGTATGTCCAGTATCAAAAACTAAAAAGACTAGGCAATTATACAACAAAAAAAAACTCTTGAAAAACATGAAATTTAAACCAAAGATTGGATAATTGTTATGTAAGTCGAATTTTCGGTTGAATTGTTGAGATCCAAATGTCTGAATCAAAAAAGATAAAGAAAAAGAAACCCTAGAACAGAGGAATTGATGTTGGAAGAAGGAAATCGCAATGGAGAGAGAATGGCGAAGTGCGCTTACTTTTTTTGTTTCGATAGAAAGGCTTTGTGAATATATATGTTAATGTATGAATGTATTTGTATGTGTATACATTCTTCAAAATGGGTGTACATTTTTGTAATAAATATTAAGGAGTTGTATATCATATGTAACTTTTTTATTAGGAGTGTAAAAAAAAAAAAAAAAGGAAATTTTTAAAAAAAATTTCTTAAATTAAGATTTTATAATATAAATGCTATGAAATATTTTTTATAGTAATTAGGGTCTCTCAAATTTCGATTCAAAAAAATTTCAAAGCAGGGAAATTTGTCTGGTTTGAAATTTCTCTGATTTGCTTATAAATTTCTCTGTATTTTGACCAATTTTGTCTTATTTGCTCATAATTTTCTCTATGCTTTGAACAAACTAGAGAAAATTGAACTACTTACAAACCCATTTTTCTATAATTTTTACAAGAAAACACCATGTTAAATTCATCAAAAAACTTAAAATACAAAAATATAATTATAGTTTAAAAAAAAAAAACAAACACTACACATCTCAAAAGATCAAAAATAAAATTAGAAATTAGAAATTAGAAATCCAATAAAAATCAAATAAGCAACATAAATTAGTGGGAGCTTAATGTGGGCAGGAAAATTCAAATGCTAAAGAAAATTAATCTAAAGAGGATATCTTAGTGTCAAAGAAAATTCATTTCAAAGGAAAAATTACACACAAGGAGAACTAAAATTAGTGGGAGTTTAACTCAAGGAAAATTCAACTCAAGGGACAACTAACCAGTGAAAATCAAACAAACAACATAAATTAGTAGGAGTTTAATGTGGTCAGGAAAAACTAAAATGCCAAAGAAAATTGGAGAGAAAATCAAAGAGACAACTTGTAATGACCCTCACCACTGATGTAACAACCCTCGTACTGATTACCGTTAAACCACTGAATTACCTACTGATCATTGCTAAACTGAACTGCTAATGACTGATAAGTGAACTGGATGAACTACTGAACAAACTGAATGAAACTGAAACTGAAACTGAATGAGTTTGTCTATTTAATTACATATTGCATCTGTTGACTTATGTGATTATCTGTTTGATTCATATGTTTAAACTGTAAATTGAAGGCCTTATCGGCGGCCGATTTAGAAACCGTTTGATGTTTTAGACTCAGTAGAATATTTGTGATTTAATGATGTATTTATCTGAAAATTGGTTAGGAATGATTAAATTAGATTAAATTAAGTCAATTAAAGAGTTTGTCTTAATTACCGAATTGCCACTAAGTGGCCACTACATCACACACACACTTAGAGACTTGTTTTCATTGTGATCAAACATTTCATCAGCTCATTTGAGCTCCTAGCCGACCAAACAAGAGAGCTTAGAGAGAGAGAGAGTTCATCTTGAAGATTTAAGCTCAAATTGTTAGAATTGCTTGGAGAATTGAAGTGGTTGCTAGGAAATTGTCAACTTAAGCCTCCAAAACTTGTAATTGGAACTCTAGGTAAGGAATCATCTTCTTATTGTTGTCCTTGAGCTAAGTTTTGCATGATACATGCATCATTGTAGAGCTAAGACATGATATTGTTCATATATGTTGGATTGAAGTCAAATTCATGCATGCATGTTTATATTGGTGAGTTTGAAGTTGAGTTCATGGCAATTTGTCACATGCATGTTCATGGTATTATTATAGTCCATGTTTTCAACTGGCTTTTCAAAGAATTGAGCTCATTTGAGCATGATTGGAAGCTTAGAATTGGTTTAAAGATCATGCATGTCATGTTTTGAAAGTGTTCTTGAAAATGGTTTGAAATTGAGTTTAATTGAAACACCCTTGGGCCTTGATTTCTTAAATTGAGTTTTAAAACTTGTTATTCTATGTGTTTGAAGGAGTTTTCCAGAAAATGGGCCCAAGAGGATTGAATTTGGAGCATCAAAACTTGGTTTGAAACTCATAGGTCGAATCTGGATTTTCCAGATTTTGGACGTCCGCTCGAGCGGGGGAAGTGCTGCTCGAGCGGGGAATGCATGCTCCCAGTATTTTCTCGCATTGTTTTACAGTCCGCTCGAGCAGGGATTTTAACGCTCGAGCGGGAAAATCGCGCATCCAGCATTTTTGCACCTTTCATCAGTCCGCTCGAGCGGCGGAATGTACGCTCGAGCGTGGGCCTTTGTCTGCTTGTCCGCTCGAGCGGGGAAACCTGCGCTCGAGCGGAGGCCCTGTTCACTGAAAATTCCGGAATTTCTTCCTTAGTGCATTTTTGCATCCTCATCGCATCCTAAGCATTCTTAGGCCTAGTTTAGAGCATCTTAATGAGGATGTAGACATAGAACCACACCGAGGAAGTTAGGGATTTGATTATCATCCTTTCCAGAGTTTAAACTTAGTGTGTGTTCTATTTATTGACTGTTTAGGGTTGGCTCTCGGGGACGCGCTCTAGCTACTGATAGCCCAATCGCTGTGAGTAACAGATTGTGTAAAGATATGTTCAAATGGTTATATTTTGAATACTGAACTGAACTGTTTATTGAACTGATATTATTTACTGAATGAATGTATGTCCTATTTCCTGAACTGTATTGTGGCATCCTTAGCACCTACTGTTATTGACTGTTACAGAGCTCTGTCGGTTTCCTTGTGAAACCATACTGATTGATGGCCATCATTACTGTTGGGTCTGTTAAGGCCCGGTCCTTTTGGACCTACTGTTTATAGGCTAATGGATGTACCACATATGACTGATTGATTGAAATACTGATTGACTGAAATACTGAAAGATTGCAATGCTGTATAATGAATTGATTTCATTATTGTAAGGACATTCATTCATAACCTCTTTACACTGTATGTTATTCACTGGGCTTTAGCTCACTGTTTATATATATATGTAGGTGCTCAGCCACCAGACCGGAGCTAGGAGCTAGGAGCGTGGGATTGGTCCCCAGTTTTGTCAGCCAGCCTTTGTGCCTCACTATGAGGTTCCGAGACGCCATGCCATGGCTTGGGGTGTTTTTGTGTCCCCATAGGTCTCCTTACTGTTTTGTATTGTTTTGTTTAGACCGTTTACTGTTATACTGTACTGTTATCGAGGGATTAAGTCCCCGTACTGAATGTCTGTAATGATTGTGTATACTGTACTGGTAGTGAATGCAAAATGTATGAAAAATGTTTTTGGCATACAGATTAACACAGCTCTATGGACACTAGTTATTTACTGTTTTGGCTTCCGTCAGGCCCTGAACTCTGTATTTATTGTATTACTGATTGGCAGGCCTTTGGTAATCTCGGATTACTGGCCAGTTACGGTGCTAAACCCATAGGGCCGGGTTTGGGTCGTGACAGAGTGGTATCAGAGCGATACTTAACCACGAGTTATACCGCACACACGTGTCCGAATGAGCTATAGGGTGTCCTAGAAAAGCAAATAGGGCATCTCATGAATTTGAAAAGTGTGTGCTTATGACTGACTGATTGCATGTTAAAGCGTTAAACTGTTTAATTGTACGACTGTTTATAATGATAACTGTTATAACTGTTATAGTGAAATGGATAATGCAAATGAAACTGAAGCATCATCCTCTGAGGCCAGAATGGCCAGACTTGAACAAATGATGGGACTGATAATGGAAAGACTCGAACAACAACCGAACCAACAGCCCCCACCTCTTCCTCCTCCGGTGCAACCGGAACAGAATGTACAAAATGTGAATGCTAATGAGGTGGACATTATTGCACTGACTCAGAAATTCAGCAAAATGAAACCGCCGTCCTTTCAAGGAGGCTTAGAACCGTTAAAGGCTGAAGCTTGGGTTCTTGAGACCGAAAAGTTGTTTGAGGTTTTTCCGTGCTCTGAAGCAAACAAAGTTTTGTTGGCAACCTTCACCCTTCAGGAAGAAGCCAGAAGGTGGTAGATGTTGACCCGTGATGCAAATACCATTCTGACTTGGGCTCAGTTCAAGGAGTCCTTCTTTGAAAAGTATTTTCCCCAGTGCATTAGAGACAGAAAAGTGACTGAGTTTGAACAGCTGAGACAGGGCAAAACATCTGTTGCCGAGTATGAGAAGCAATTTACTGAACTTGCTAGGTATGCACCACATATGGTGGATACCGATTATAAGAAGGCCAGGAGGTTTGAAGGCGGCCTTAGTGTTGCTATCCAGGACCGGATAAATGTTTTGAAAATGCCAACTTATGTAGGTGTTCTCGACCGGGCATTGATGGCCGAGACAAATATTGCAGCAGTGAAACAATCTGAAACACCGACGACTGAATGGCAAGGTAAAAGACAGGGTTTTAAGTTTAAGAAAGGCAAGCATAACCCAGCAAACAAGAAACAGAATACGGGGTCGACTACTAGCCCCAGCCAAGGGAGTGGGTTTACTCCACCCTGCTCTGTATGTAGCAACAAGCACAAAGGGGTTTGCTACCAGATTTCTGGAGCTTGTTTCAGGTGTGGCAAGGTGGGCCACAGAATCAAAGACTGCCCTTCTGCTCCGCCAGCTAGTAGTAAAGCTGCACCAAGCGCAGCAGCATCGAATGTAGCACCAAAACCGAACCCCAAAGCTACCGGGAAAGAGCCTATGAGGCAGGGCCGAGTGTTTGCCTTAGTACCGGGAGACGTGCAAAATACTGAGACCGTTGTGTCAGGTATCCTCTCTATCTGTGCTCAGAATGCTTATGTATTGATTGATTCGGGGTCTACACATTCTTATGTGTCGCATGCTTTTTCGCGTAAATTGAATAGACCCTTAGAACCCATGAACTATTTGTTAGCTGTATCATCACCTGTTGGGGGATCCATGACATGTGCATATATGTATCCTGCTTGTGAGATTATTGTTGGGGATATGCATCTGTTTATTGATTTACTGCCATTGAACATAGACCATTTTGATGTAATATTGGGGATGGATTGGCTACAAAAATATCATGCTACCATTGACTGTGTAACAAAACAAGTAGTTTTCCGTCCACCGGGTTTGCCCGAATTTGTGTTTAATGGGAGTGGAGTAGTACCTCCTCCATATCTGATTTCTTCTGTAAAGGCTGTCAAATTGATTAGAAAGAGGTGTAAAGGATATCTGTGTTCTGTATTGACTGTACCTGCTAATGATAATGTTAAAACTGATGTGAATTGTATTCCTATAGTCAGAGAGTTCCCAGATGTGTTTCCAGATGAATTGCCAGGGGATTTGATTGACAGGGAAATTGAATTTATTGTGGATGTGGTTCCGGGTACCCAGCCGACATCTAAAGCCCCCTATAGAATGGCTCCAACTGAACTGAAAGAATTGAAGGTACAATTGCAGGAACTGTTAGACAAGAAATTTATCAGACCCAGTACTTCACCATGGGGTGCACCTGTCTTATTTGTAAAGAAGAAAGACGGCTCACTGAGACTGTGCATTGATTACCGTGAACTGAACAAGGTAACTGTAAAGAATAAATATCCATTACCGCGTATTGATGATTTATTTGACCAGTTACAGGGTGCACAAGTGTTTTCCAAGATTGATCTTAGATCGGGGTATCACCAATTGAAAGTCAAACCGGAAGACATTGATAAAACTGCTTTCAGAACGAGGTATGGCCACTTTGAATTTTTAGTTATGCCGTTCGGAGTTACGAATGCCCTTGCTGCATTTATGGACCTCATGAACAGAATTTTTAAACCATACATTGACGATTTTATTGTGGTATTTATTGATGACATATTGATCTATTCTAAGACTGTAGAAAAACATGAACACCATCTGAGACTTGCCCTGCAAACCTTAAGAGAACAGAAACTGTATGCTAAACTGTCTAAATGTGAATTTTGGCTTGATCATATAATGTTTTTGGGGCATGTTGTTAGCAAAGATGGAATTTCTGTTGACCCGCAGAAAATCGAAGCTGTAGTGGACTGGCCTAGACCAACGAATATAACCGAAGTCCGAAGCTTTTTGGGATTGGCTGGATATTACAGAAGGTTTGTCAAAGATTTTTCCAAAATTGCCTTACCGCTGACTCAATTGACACAGAAAGGGGTATTATTTGACTGGACTGACCAGAGGGAATCAGCATTTCAAGAATTGAAGACCAGACTTGTGACTGCACCGATTTTGACTCTACCTTCAGGTACGGATGGTTATACTGTTTTTAGTGATGCTTCTCATAAGGGTTTGGGGTGTGTTTTAATGCAGAATGGGAGAGTTATTGCTTATGCTTCCCGACAGTTGAGACCGCATGAAAAGAACTACCCGACCCATGACCTAGAACTTGCTGCAGTAGTGTTTGCACTGAAAATTTGGCGTCACTATTTGTATGGAGCAACCTGTGAAGTGTATACTGACCACAAGAGCCTGAAATACTTTTTCACTCAGAAAGAACTGAATATGAGACAGCGGAGATGGCTTGAACTGATAAAAGACTATGACCTACAGATTTTGTACCATCCGGGAAAAGCCAATACCGTCGCCGATGCTTTGAGCCGAAAATCGATTGGGAACTTAGCCTGTTTGTTGACTGGACAGAAAGAGTTGCTTCTTGACCTGGAAAGGTCTGAAATTGAAATTGTTTTGAAAGAACGAGGTGGAACCTTAGCTGCTATTTCTGCTCAACCCGCATTGATTGAAGAGATTAAGGAGAAACAACAACTTGATGATTTCTTGAAAAAGGTTATTGAAGAAAGAGATTCAAAACCGAGACCGGGGTTCAAATTTGACAACAATGTTCTGAAATTTCAAGACAGACTGTGTGTACCAAATGACATTGAATTAAAAAGAAGAGTTCTGCAAGAAGGCCACAGTTCGAAGTTTTCGATTCACCCAGGGAATACGAAAATGTATCAAGATCTGAAACAGAATTTCTGGTGGCCAGGAATGAAGAAGGAAATTGCCGACTTTGTGTCCAAATGTCTTCATTGCCAGCAAGTCAAGGCTGAACATCAACGACCTGCAGGCTTACTGCAACCCTTGCCCATACCAGAGTGGAAATGGGAGCATATCACGATGGATTTTATCGTTGGATTACCTCGCTCCAGGAAAGGTATGGATTCCATTTGGGTTATTGTTGATAGACTGACTAAATCTGCACACTTCCTACCTGTCAAGACAATCTATAATGCAGATAAATTGGCTGTTATTTATATTGATGAAATTGTTAGACTGCACGGAGTGCCCGTGTCTATTGTTTCAGACAGGGATTCGAAGTTTACATCGAGGTTCTGGCAGAGCCTACAGACTGCATTGGGTACTGAATTGAGGCTGAGTAGTGCCTATCATCCTCAGACAGATGGATAGTCAGAAATGACCATTCAGACTCTAGAGGATTTATTGAGAATGTGTGTACTGGACTTTCAGGGGAATTGGGAGAGCCATCTGCCATTGGCTGAATTCGCCTACAACAACAGCTACCATTCGAGTATCGGTATGGCGCCTTTCGAGGCATTGTATGGCAGAAAATGTAGATCTCCAATCTGCTGGGCAGAAGTTGGAGATGGGCCGTTGCTTGGGCCCGAGATTGTATATGAGACGACTGAGAAAGTGAAATTGATACAACAGAGATTGAAAACTGCACAGAGTAGACAGAAGAGTTATGCAGATGTCAGAAGATGGGATAGAGAATATGAAGTGGGTGATCACGTGTTTGTGAAAGTGACACCAATGAAAGGCCAGACTCGTTTTGGAGTCAAAGGCAAGTTAGCGCCAAGGTATGTCGGACCGTATCAGATTATTGAGAAAATCAATCCGGTGGCGTATCAAGTTGCGCTCCCTCCTGAAATGGAGCATATGCATAACGTCTTCCACATTTCGATGTTGAGAGACTATCTTCGAGATCCGTTTCATGTGATTGAGCCTACCCGTATCGTGTTGAGTGATGACTACACTTACGAGGAACGGCCTATACAGATTGTAAACCGACGGATCAAGAAATTGAGGAACAAAGAGATTCCGCTAGTGAAAGTTGACTGGCAGAACCATGGTGGTGTGTATGCCACTTGGGAAAGCGAAGATGACATGGCTAGGCGATATCCGGATTTGTTCCCGCTGAATCCTGTTTTCTTCCAGACTGAAGGTAACTCGAGTTTAGAGGACTAAACTCCTTATAAGGAGGGGAGACTGTAACAACCCTCGTACTGATTACCGTTAAACCACTGAATTACCTACTGATCATTGCTAAACTGAACTGCTAATGACTGATAAGTGAACTGGATGAACTACTGAACAAACTGAATGAAACTGAAACTGAAACTGAATGAGTTTGTCTATTTAATTACATATTGCATCTGTTGACTTATGTGATTATCTGTTTGATTCATATGTTTAAACTGTAAATTGAAGGCCTTATCGGCGGCCGATTTAGAAACCGTTTGATGTTTTAGACTCAGTAGAATATTTGTGATTTAATGATGTATTTATCTGAAAATTGGTTAGGAATGATTAAATTAGATTAAATTAAGTCAATTAAAGAGTTTGTCTTAATTACCGAATTGCCACTAAGTGGCCACTACATCACACACACACTTAGAGACTTGTTTTCATTGTGATCAAACATTTCATCAGCTCATTTGAGCTCCTAGCCGACCAAACAAGAGAGCTTAGAGAGAGAGAGAGTTCATCTTGAAGATTTAAGCTCAAATTGTTAGAATTGCTTGGAGAATTGAAGTGGTTGCTAGGAAATTGTCAACTTAAGCCTCCAAAACTTGTAATTGGAACTCTAGGTAAGGAATCATCTTCTTATTGTTGTCCTTGAGCTAAGTTTTGCATGATACATGCATCATTGTAGAGCTAAGACATAATATTGTTCATATATGTTGGATTGAAGTCAAATTCATGCATGCATGTTTATATTGGTGAGTTTGAAGTTGAGTTCATGGCAATTTGTCACATGCATGTTCATGGTATTATTATAGTCCATGTTTTCAACTGGCTTTTCAAAGAATTGAGCTCATTTGAGCATGATTGGAAGCTTAGAATTGGTTTAAAGATCATGCATGTCATGTTTTGAAAGTGTTCTTGAAAATGGTTTGAAATTGAGTTTAATTGAAACACCCTTGGGCCTTGATTTCTTAAATTGAGTTTTAAAACTTGTTATTCTATGTGTTTGAAGGAGTTTTCCAGAAAATGGGCCCAAGAGGATCGAATTTGGAGCATCAAAACTTGGTTTGAAACTCATAGGTCGAATCTGGATTTTCCAGATTTTGGACGTCCGCTCGAGCGGGGAATGCATGCTCCCAGTATTTTCTCGCATTGTTTTACAGTCCGCTCGAGCAGGGATTTTAACGCTCGAGCGGGAAAATCGCGCATCCAGCATTTTTGCACCTTTCATCAGTCCGCTCGAGCGGCGGAATGTACGCTCGAGCGTGGGCCTTTGTCTGCTTGTCCGCTCGAGCGGGGAAACCTGCGCTCGAGCGGAGGCCCTGTTCACTGAAAATTCCGGAATTTCTTCCTTAGTGCATTTTTGCATCCTCATCGCATCCTAGGCATTCTTAGGCCTAGTTTAGAGCATCTTAATGAGGATGTAGACATAGAACCACACCGAGGAAGTTAGGGATTTGATTATCATCCTTTCCAGCTGTTAAACTTAGTGTGTGTTCTATTTATTGACTGTTTAGGGTTGGCTCTCGGGGACGCGCTCTAGCTACTGATAGCCCAATCGCTGTGAGTAACAGATTGTGTAAAGATATGTTCAAATGGTTATATTTTGAATACTGAACTGAACTGTTTATTGAACTGATATTATTTACTGAATGAATGTATGTCCTATTTCCTGAACTGTATTGTGGCATCCTTAGCACCTACTGTTATTGACTGTTACAGAGCTCTGTCGGTTTCCTTGTGAAACCATACTGATTGATGGCCATCATTACTGTTGGGTCTGTTAAGGCCCGGTCCTTTTGGACCTACTGTTTATAGGCTAATGGATGTACCACATATGACTGATTGATTGAAATACTGATTGACTGAAATACTGAAAGATTGCAATGCTGTATAATGAATTGATTTCATTATTGTAAGGACATTCATTCATAACCTCTTTACACTGTATGTTATTCACTGGGCTTTAGCTCACTGTTTATATATATATGTAGGTGCTCAGCCACCAGACCGGAGCTAGGAGCGTGGGATTGGTCCCCAGTTTTGTCAGCCAGCCTTTGTGCCTCACTGTGAGGTTCCGAGACGCCATGCCATGGCTTGGGGTGTTTTTGTGTCCCCATAGGTCTCCTTACTGTTTTGTACTGTTTTGTTTAGACCGTTTACTGTTATACTGTACTGTTATCGAGGGATTAAGTCCCCGTACTGAATGTCTGTAATGATTGTGTATACTGTACTGGTAGTGAATGCAAAATGTATGAAAAATGTTTTTGGCATACAGATTAACACAGCTCTATGGACACTAGTTATTTACTATTTTGGCTTCCGCCAGGCCCTGAACTCTGTATTTACTGTATTACTGATTGGCAGGCCTTTGGTAATCTCGGATTACTGGCCAGTTACGGTGCTAAACCCATAGGGCCGGGTTTGGGTCGTGACAACTGATTACTAGTTAACCACTGATTACTGCTAAACTGAGACTGATTATGATAAGTAATTGAATCGACTGAAATACTGAACTAACTGATTGAATGTACTAGTTTAAATGCATTTCAATCTGTTGACTGTTAAGCTATCTGTTCATGTTTCGTGCTTTAAACTGCAAATTGAAGACCTTATCGACAACCGAATCTGAAATTGATTGATATTTTGTGCTAATTAGAATTAATGTGATTTTATGGTATATTTATCTGAAATGTGATTTGGTATGAGTAAATTAGATTAAATAATGAGTAATTATAAGAGTTGGACCTATTTACTTAAATGCCATCTAGTGGGTCTTTGTTTAATGATATATTGAGGCTTGTGTTACATTTAGACAAACATTTTCTCAGCCATTTCCTTAGACTCAACCGGCCAAGAGAGCGAGAGAATTGAGTTTAACTTGTTGATTTGCTTGGAAATTGAAGGAATTATAGAGTTTATTGCAAAAATTAAGCCTCTAGACTTGTGATTGGAGACCTAAGGTAGAGATTCTATCCCTTGGTTTATGTATTTAAGTTGTATCTTCATGAATCATGGAAATTTAGTGAGTTAAAGTCTAGAATTGATTCTATATGTTGAATTAAAGCTCATTTCATGCATGCATGCCCATATTGATGAGTTTAAAGTTGTTTTCATGGAAAATTGTCACATGCAAGTTCATGTTAATGTTAAGGACCATGAGTTCAGCATGTTTTGGAAAGAATTGGCTCATTTGAGTAAGTATTTGAAGCTTTGAATTGGTTTAAATTCATGCATGTACATATTTATCATGTTCATGAAAGATTGGTTTGAAATTGGTATTTAATTGAACTACCTTTGGGCTTCGATTTCTCAAATTGATCTTTGAAACATGTTATGTTATGGGTTTTGAAGTGTTTTTCAGAAAATTAGCTCAAAAGGATCGAATTTGATGTTTTGAAGTTGAGTTTTGAGCTTGAGGTTCAAATCTGGAAATTCCAGATTTTGAACTCACGCTCGAGCGGGGTGACTGGCGCTCAAGCGTGAAAATTGTGCGCCCAGCACTTTGCATTATTTTACAGTCCGCTCGAGCGGGGAGATGCACGCTCGAGCGAGGACTTGTGTCACATGCTCGAGCGGGTGTCGAGCGCCCATCGAACGTGATTTTCACACATCTAGTACTTTTGTCATGTTTTGCAGTCCGCTCGAGCGGGGAAAGTGACGCTCGAGCCGGAAACCTTTGTCTGCATGTTCGCTCGAGCGTGACCCCTGTTTTCTCTAAAAAATGTTTTTAAAGTGCATCTTTGCATTCTCATTCCATTCTAGGCATTCTTAGGCCTAGTTTAAAGCACCTTAATGAGGATATTGATGTAGAACCACACCGAGGCAAATTAGGGATTAAGTCTTTGATTCCTGAATGTGAACTTAGTGTGTGTTCATCCTGTAAACTGTGTAGGGTTGGCATCTGAGGACACGCTCTAGCTTAACTGTAGCCCAGAACTCTGTGAGTAACAACTGTGTAAAGATATGTTCAAATATGAATATCTTCTGAATGGTTAAACTGTACTGTTTCTGAATTGATATTGTTAACTGGATGAATGTATGTCCTCTATTCTGAACTGTATTGTGGTATCTATAGCAACTACTGTTACTGTTACTGCTACTGTTACAGAGATCTCTGTTAGTTCCTATCTTAGAACTTCTGTTTACTATTATGATGGCCATCATTGATTGCTCGGTCTTTCAAGACCTACTGTTTACTGTACTGTTCTGCTAATGGATGTACCACATATGACTGTTATGACTGAACGACTGATATACTGAACCAATTGACTGTTTTCAATACTGAAAGGACATTCATTCTTAACCTCTTTACGCATTATGTTATTCACTGGGTTTTAGCTCACTGTTTATATATATATATATGTAGGTGTCCAAGCACCAGATCGGAGCTAGGAGCGGGGGTTAGACTCCCTTTTGTCAAGCCAACCACCGTGCCTCACTGTGAGGTTCCGAGCCCGTTCAAGCTACGGCTTTGGGGTGTTTTAGTTTCCCCCATCTGTCTCTGTATCTGATTTGTAATACACTATCGACTGATAGCACTGTATTGTACTGTCTTAATGGGATTAAGTCACTGACTCGGATGATTGTAAATACTGTACATACTGTTTTGGTACTGATAGTATATATGTTATGAAAGGTCTTTTTGCATATAGACTGTTATAGCTCATTGAACATTGTTTAATTACTGTTTTGACTTCCGCCATGCCTCTATACTCTATAATACTGTCTTACTGTTAAGCAGGCCTTCGGTAATCATGGATTACTGGCCGATTACGGTGCTAAACCCATAGGGGCGGGTTTGGGTCGTGACAGAGTGGTATCAGAGCGATACTTAAACCATGAGTTATACCGCACACACGTGTCCAAATGAGCTATAGGATGTCCTAGAGAAGTATTAGGGCATTACATGAGCATAGAAAGTGTGTGTGGACATGACGTGAATATGTGTTAATGTGTTTAAACATATGGCTGCTTATGTTTATAATTGCTATAACTGCTCATAGTGAAATAGACAACGCAAGAAATGTTAATGAAACTGAATCATCTAACGCCAGAATGGCGAGATTAGAAAGAACTGTTGAACTACTGACTGAAGCCTTAAGACAACAGCAACAACAGAACCAACAGCTCCCACCTCCTCTGGTACAGCCGGAACAGAATGTGAATAATGACATCATCACTCTAACGCAGAAGTTTAGCAAAATGAAACCGCCATCCTTTCAAGGAGGCCTTAAACCCTTGAAAACTGAAGCATGGGTTCTTGAGATAGAAAAATTGTTTAAAGTGTTTCCGTGTTCGAAGGCACACAAAGTACTGCTAGCTACCTTCACCTTACAAGAGAAGACCAAAAGGTGGTGGATGCTAGTCCGTGACACCAACACAGTTGTGACTTGGGCTCAGTTTAAAGAGTCCTTCTTTGAGAAATACTTTTCACAGTGTGTCCGAGACCGCAAGGTGACTGAATTTGAACAGTTGAGGCAAGGTACCATGTCTGTTGCTGAATATGAATCGAAATTCACTGAACTTGCCAGATATGCACCACACATGGTGGACACTGACTATAAGAAGGCCAGGAAATTAGAAGACGGCCTTAATGTCGAAGTACTTAACAGAATTAACGTATTGAAATTGCACAAGTAAGTGGATGTTCTTGACCGGGCCATTATAGCTGAATCAAATATTGAAGCACTGAAACAAACTGAAACACCAGCGTCTGAATGGCGTGGTAAGAGACGAGGCCTTAAATTCAAGAAGGGCAGGAACAATCTGTTGAATAAAAAGCAGAATACAGGGTCAACGACTAGTTCTAGTCAAGGGAACCGTTCTATACCGCCCTGTTCTGAATGTGGTAAGAATCATAAGGGAGTTTGTTATAAAATCTCTGGTGCTTGTTATAGGTGTGACAAGGTGGGCCACATGGTCAAAGATTGCCCTTCCACCCCTCAGGGCAATAGTAAAGCTACACCAAGCGCAGCAGCATCAACTGCCCCACCAAAACCCAACCTTAAAGCGACTGGAAAAGAGCCCATGAAGCAGGGCCGAGTATTCGCACTGGTACCGAGAGATGTACAGAATACCGAGACCGTTGTGTCAGGTATACTCTCAATTTGTACTCAAAATGCATATGTTCTGATTGATTCGGGGTCAACACATTCATATGTATCGCATGCTTTTTCGCGAAAATTGAATAAACCATTGGAACCCATAAATTACTTGTTAGCTGTATCTTCACCTATTGGGGGATCTGTGACTTGTGCTTATATGTACATTACATGTGAAATTATTGTTGGAGATATGCATCTGTTTATTAATTTACTGCCTCTGAACATTGATCATTTTGACGTGATATTGAGAATGGACTGGTTAACAAAATATCATGCTACTATAGACTGTGTGACAAAACAAGTTGTTTTTCGTCCACCTGGCCTACCCGAATTTGGGTTTAACGGAAGTGGAGTAGTACCTCCCTCATATTTGATTTCATCTATGAAAGCATACAAATTGATTAGAAAGGGGTGTAAGGGGTATTTATATTCTGTATTGACTGTATCTACTGATGCTAAAACTGATGTGAACAGTATTCCTATAGTCCGAGAATTCCCAGATATTTTTTCAGATGATATGCCAGGGGATTTGATTGATAGGGAGATTGAGTTCACCGTTGATGTGATTCCGGGTACACAACCAGTAGCTAAAGCTCCTTATCGAATGGCTCCGACTGAACTGAAAGAATTAAAAGTGCAACTGCAAGAACTGTTAGATAAGAAGTTCATCAGGCCCATTACTTCGCTATGGGGCGCACCTGTCTTGTTTGTGAAAAAGAAAGACGGCTCACTGAGACTTTGTATGGACTACCGTGAACTGAACAAGGTAATTGTGAAAAATAAATATCCATTGCCGCGTATTGACGACTTATTTGATCAGTTACAGGGTGCTCAAGTGTTCTCTAAGATTGATCTCAGATCCGAATACCATCAGCTGAAAGTTAAACCAAAGGACATTGACAAAACTACTTTCCGAACGAGGTATGGACATTACGAATTCCTAGTTATGCCTTTCGGAGTTACCAATGCACCTGCTGCATTTATGGACCTTATGAACCGAATTTTTAAACCATTCCTCGATGACTTTATTGTTGTATTCATAGACGACATTCTGATTTATTCCAAGAGTAAAGAAGAACATGAACATCATCTGAGACTTGTCTTACAGACCCTAAGAGAACAGAAACTTTATGCTAAACTAACTAAATGTGAATTCTGGCTTGATCATGTTATGTTTTTGGGACATGTTATTAGTATGGATGGAATTTCAGTTGACCCACAGAAAATTGAAGCCGTGGTAAATTGGCCTAGACCAACAAATGTTACAAAAGTCCGAAGCTTTTTGGGGTTAGCCGGGTATTACAGAAGATTTGTCAAAGACTTCTCCAAAATTGCCTTACCACTGACATAGTTGACTCAGAAGGGGATATCATTTGACTAGACTGACCAAAGAGAATCAGTATTCCAAGAGTTAAAAACTCAACTTGTGACTGCACCGGTTCTTACCCTACCTTCAGGTACAGATGGTTTTACCATTTTTAGTGATGCTTCTCTTAAGGGTTTGAGATGTGTTTTAATGCAGAATGGGAGAGTTATTTGCCTATGCTTCCCGACAACTGAGACCGCATGAAAAGAACTACCTGACTCATGACTTAGAACTTGCCGCAGTAGTGTTTGCATTGAAAATTTGGCGTCACTACCTTTATGAGGCAACATGTGAGGTGTATACTGACCACAAGAGTTTAAAATACTTCTTCACACAGAAAGAACTGAACATGAGACAGCAGAGATGGCTAGAACTGATTAAAGACTACGACCTACAGATTTTGTATCATCCGGGAAAAGCCAACACCGTTGCCGATGCATTGAGTCGAAAATTGATTGGGAACTTAGCCTGTTTACTCACTGGACAGAAAGAGTTGCTATGTGACCTTAAAAAGTCTGAAATTGAGATTGTTTTGCGAGAACAAGGTGGGACAATAGCTGCTATTTCTGCTCAACCGGCACTGATTGAAGAAATTAAAGAAAAACAGCAACAGGATGACTTCTTCAGGAAGATCATCGAAGAACGAGAATCTAAACCGAGGCCGGATTTCAAATTTGAGAATAATGTACTGAAATATCAGGGAAGATTGTGTGTACCGAATGATTCCGAACTGAAAAGAAGAGTTCTGCAAGAGGGCCACAATTTGAAACTATCCATTCATCTAGGAAATACGAAAATGTATCAAGACTTAAAATTGAATTTCTGGTGGTCGGGAATGAAGAAAGAAATTGCTGTTTGTATCAAAATGTCTTCATTGCCAACAAGTTAAAGCCGAACATCAACGACCCATAGGTTTACTGCAACCCTTACCGATACCGGAGTGGAAATGATAACATATTACCATGGATTTTATTGTTGGTTTACCTCGCTCCAGTAAAGGTATGGATTCAATTTGGGTTATTGTTGATCGATTGACTAAATCTGCTCATTTCTTACCTGTCAAAACAATTTATAATGCGGATAAACTGGCTGTAATCTATATTGATGAAATTGTTAGACTGCATGGAGTGCCTGTGTCTATTATTTTTGATAGGGACTCAAAATTTACATCGAGATTCTGGCAAAGCCTACAGACAGCATTGGGTATTGAACTGAGACTAAGTAGTGCATATCATCCTCAGACAGATGGCCAGTCAGAAAGAACCATCCAGACTCTGGAGGATTTACTGAGAATGTGTGTCCTTGATTTCCAGGGAAATTGGGAAAGCCATTTGCCTTTAACCGAATTTGCTTACAACAACAGCTTTCATTCAAGCATCGGTATGGCGCCTTTCGAGGCTTTGTATGGCAGAAAATGTAGATCTCCGATTTGCTCGGCAGAAGTTGGAGATGGGCCTTTGCTTGGGCCCGAGATTGTCTATGAAACTACTGAGAAAGTGAAATTGATTCAACAGAGATTGAAAACTGCACAGAGTCGACAGAAAAGTTATGCGGATGTCAGAAGGCGAGACAGAGAATATGAAGTAGGTGATCACGTTTTTGTGAAAGTGACACTGATGAAAGGCTAGACTCATTTTGGGGTCAAGGATAAGCTAGCGCCGAGATATGTCGGACTGTATGAGATTATTGAGAAAATCAATCCGGTGGCATATCAAGTAGCGCTTCCTCCTGAAATGGAGCATATGCATAACGTCTTCCACATTTCAATGTTGAGGGATTACCTCCGGGATCCTTTCCATGTGATTGAGCCTACTCGTGTAGTGCTAAGTGATGACTACACTTACGAAGAACGGCCCGTTCAGATTGTAAACAAACGGATCAAGAAGTTGAGAAACAAGGAGATTCCGTTAGTGAAAGTTGACTGGCAAAACCATGGTGGCGTCTATGCCACTTGGGAAAGGGAAGATGATATGCTAAAGAGATATCCTGAACTGTTTCCAATGAATTCGGTTTTCTTCCAGAATGAAGGTAATTCGAGTTTGGAGGACCAAACTCTTTTTAAGGAGGGGAGACTGTAATGACCCTCACCACTGATTACTAGTTAACCACTGATTACTGCTAAACTGAGACTGATTATGATAAGTAATTGAATTGATTGAAATACTGAACTGACTGATTGAATGTACTAGTTTAAATGCATTTCTATCTGTTGCCTGTTAAACTATCTGTTTATGTTTCGTGCTTTAAACTGCAAATTGAAGGCCTTATCGGCAGCCGAATCTGAAATTGATTGATGTTTTGTGCTAATTAGAATTAATGTGATTTTATGGTATATTTATCTAAAATGTGATTTGGTATGAGTAAATTAGATTAAATAATGATTAATTACAAGAGTTGGACCTATTTACTTAAATGCCATCTAGTGGGTCTTTGTTTAATGATATATTGAGGCTTGTGTTACATTTAGACAAACATTTTCTCAGCCATTTCCTTAGACTCAACCGGCCAAGAGAGAGAGAGAGAGTGAGAGAATTGAGTTCAACTTATTGATTTGCTTGGAAATTGAAGGAATTGTAGAGTTTATTGCAAAAATTGAGCCTCTAGACTTGTGATTGGAGACCTAAGGTAGAGATTCTATCCCTTGGTTTATGTATTTAAGTTGTATCTTCATGAATCATGGAAATTTAGTGAGTTAAAGTCTAGAATTGATTCTATATGTTGAATTGAAGCTCATTTCATGCATGCATGCCCATATTGATGAGTTTAAAGTTGTTTTCATGGAAAATTGTCACATGCATGTTCATGTTAATGTTAAGGACCATGAGTTCAACATGTTTTGGAAAGTATTGGCTCATTTGAGCAAGTATTTGAAGCTTTGAATTGGTTTAAATTCATGCATGTACATATTTACCATGTTCATGAAAGATTGGTTTGAAATTGGTATTTAATTGAACTACCTTTAGGCTTCAATTTCTCAAATTGATCTTTGAAACATGTTATGTTATGGGTTTTGAAGTGTTTTCTAGAAAATTAGCCCAAAAGGATCGAATTTGATGTTTTGAAGTTGAGTTTTTAGCTTGAGGTTCAAATTTGGAGATTCCACATTTTGAACTCACGCTCGAGCGGGGTGACTGGCGTTTGAGCGTAAAAATCGTGCTCCCAGCACTTTGCATTATTTTACAGTCCGCTTGAGCGGGGAGATGCACGCTCGAGCGAGGACTTGTGTCACACGCTCGAGCGGGTGTCGAGCGCCCATCGAGCGTGATTTTCACACATCCGGTACTTTTGTCATGTTTTGCAGTCCGCTCGAGCGGGGAAAGTGATGCTCGAGCGAGGAACCTTTGTCTGCATGTCCGCTCGAGCGTAGGAAGACACGCTCGAGCATGACCCCTGTTTTCTCTAAAAAAATGTTTTTAAAGTGTATCTTTGTATCCTCATTCCATTCTAGGCATTCTTAGGCCTAGTTTAAAGCACCTTAATGAGGATATTGATGTAGAACCACACCGAGGCAAATTAGGGATTAAGTCTTTGATTCCCGAATGTGAACTTAGTGTGTGTTCATCCTGTAAACTGTGTAGGGTTGGCATCTGAAGACGCGCTCTAGCTTAACTGTAGCCCAGAACTCTGTGAGTAACAACTGTGTAAAGATATGTTCAAATATGAATATCTTCTGAATGGTTAAACTGTACTGTTTCTGAATTGATATTGTTAACTGGATGAATGTATGTCCTCTATTCTGAACTGTATTGTGGTATCTATAGCAACTACTGTTACTGTTACTGCTACTGTTACAGAGATCTTTGTTAGTTCCTATCTTGGAACTTCTGTTTACTATTATGATGGCCATCATTGACTGCTCGGTCTTTCAAGACCTACTATTTACTGTATTGTTCTGCTAATGGATGTATCACATATGACTGTTATGACTGAATGACTGATATACTAAACCAATTGACTGTTTTCGATACTGAAAGGACATTCATTCTTAACCTCTTTACGCATTATGTTATTCACTGGGTTTTAGCTCACTGTTTATATATATATATATATATATGTAGGTGTCCAAGCACCAGATCAGAGCTAGGAACGGGGGTTAGACTCCCTTTTGTTAAGCCGACCACCGTGCCTCACTGTGAGGTTCCGAGCCCGTTCAAGCTACGGCTTTGGGGTGTTTTAGTTTCCCCCATCTGTCTCTGTATCTGTTTTGTAATACACTATCGACTGATAGCACTGTACTGTACTGTCTTAATGGGATTAAGTCCCTGACCCGGATGATTGTAAATACTGTTTTGGTACTGATAGTATAGATGTTATGAAAAGTCTTTTTGCATACAGACTGTCACAGCTCATTGGATATTGTTTAATTACTGTTTTGACTTCCACCATGCCCCTATACTCTGTAATACTGTCTTACTGTTAAGCAGGCCTTCGGTAATCACGGATTACTGGCCGGTTACGGTGCTAAACCCATAGGGGCGGGTTTGGGTCGTGACACAATTAGCTATAGAAAATCAAGTAAAGCACATAGAGTAAAGCGAATCTAATGTGTTTAGAGAAAATTGTGATGTTAGAGAAAATTCATCTCAAGAGGAAAATTACATACAAGGAGACAACTAACTAATGAAAATCAAACAACCAACATAATTTGATAGGTTAGGGAAAATTCAAATGTTAGAGAAATTCAATCAAAATGTTGGCTCAAACTCAGAGAAATTTCGACCCAACTCAGAAATTTTGCCCGACTCAGAGAAACTCAGAGAAATTTCTTTAATTTTCTCTGTGTTTTGGAATTTTTTCTAGTTTGAAGAAATTTTTGTGTGTATTATACAGAAAAGAGAGAAGAAAAAAATGGAATAGTTTCTTGTCAACCTTTTAATTCTTTCCTCTATAAGGGAAATAATTCAATAAGTGATGCAAACATGTGTCTTACAAATATATATATATATATATATATATATTGTTTGTACAAAAATTAGGAACATAGTCACCAATATATTTGTCATTCAACTTTATATTCATTTTAAAATACAATAGAGTCAAGAAAGAATATACACTCAGGCATTTATAGAAGCTTGAGGATGTCGAAATGTAAAAAAAAAGCAGATAGTAGAGATATCATCCACTGCCATACCTAGTTTCTTACGTTTCCAAGCACTAATCGCATGTTGGACTAATCTTTTAGCTAATTCTTTCCGAAAAATCACCACAAACATCAATCCTTCTTATATATATATACATAGAGAGAGTGAGAGTATGTGAAAGCCCTAATCAAAGATTTGTAGTGTGGGCCAAAATTCACAGATATATATATATATATATAGAGAGAGAGAGAGAGAGAGAGAAAATACAGAGACAGAAGAGAGAGAAGAGATGAAAGAGAAAGAGGAATAGAGATTTGGTATATATATATATAAAGAGAGAGAGGGTGTGATATATGGGTGAAAGTGAGGGACTTTAGGCTACAAAAAAAAAATATTATGAACCTCTTTCATTACTAAAAGTTGGAGAAGGATGTTAAATAAGTTTTTCACAAAAAAATTGATGGAATATAAACTGTCAATTTGGTTTGGTTTTTATTAGCTTCGATTCTAGTTCTGGTTCTGAAAATAGTGAAATCGTTCAAATTGGTCCGCTTCCCAATTCCGATTTCGAACTGAATCGGACCGTGACATATTTATTTATTATTTTTTTATATTTTTATATGTAAAAATTAAGATTGAGTCGTGCTAGGGAGCTCGAATCTGAGCTCCCCGAATCCCCCTAATCCCAGAAATGATGTCGTTTTTGCATTTTTTTTTTCTGGTTCAATCAGAAACAAAGAAGATAAAGAATGAAGAAGGAGAAGAGAAGGAAGGAGGAGGAGGAGGAGGAGGAGGAGGGAGGAGGACTGGAGGGGGCTCTAATTACAGGGGGAGGAGGAGGCGGAGGTGATGCAGAGGCGGGGGTTGCCGGAGACGACAATCGGGCGAGGCGACGTCGGGTGACGCTGCGACGAGCTGCTGCGAGGACGCCGGGCGACGATCGGGCGGCAGTTGCGAGCCCTCTTCCCCTATCTTCTCTCTCTTTCTCTCTCTCTCTCCCTCCCTCCCTCCTGAATTTCGGGGGATTCGGGGGGGAGGGGTTTCGAGCTCCCAAGCTTTATTCTTTAAACACTAACCTTCATTGCGAAATTGATAAACTCTAACCAACTTAATAAAGTTAATTATCATTAATTTATTTACTAACATAAAATATATACCATAAAACCGAACCGAATCAAACTAGTTTTTATGGTTCGATTTCCCAATTTAACGATTTGATTACAATTCTAATTTTTCCAGAACCAGTTCCTACTATTTGGTTCTTAGTTTACTCTAAAACTAGACCAATTTACAATCCTATTCTATACATATTTTTGTAAAATATATTATGTATTTTTGTAATAAATATTAAGTAGTTGTGTATCATATATAACTTTTTAACGTATTTTTTGAGGCAAATATTTTTTTTCTTGCATCATTTGTGATGGATATTATGGATTGTTTTTTTTGATACACAATTTATAATTCATAAATAAAATAACATATTTTCTAATAATGTTAAAGTTTTTAAAAATGTGTAACTAACACGGTATATGATACATATCTTCCATAGCATTATATGTATGTATATATATATGTATACATGTATGTGGGACCCAATTGTGGAGTGTGAAGTTGTCTTGAGGCGTAGGTTCGTTAATTTCGTTGTCGTCAATAGTAGCATTGTTTGGTTGTTTGGTTGGTTGGTTCATAGTTTTTATTTTTGTATGTTTGGTTCATCGGTAGTGATTCATGGAAAGGGATGAATTATTAAAAAATTATACATTATGGAAGTTTTTCTTTTGAACTAACGAAAGGTATCCTTCCAGAACATCCAAAGCTATGGTTGGCAGGAGAGAGAGAGAGAGTTTTTATTGGCACACTATTATCTTTATTCTCAACCTTTTACTCTTATTTTTTACTGACATGGTCTCAGTGTAACTCTCACATTTATTAATGCATTTTATTTTAGAGCATTATTACGTAGTTCGAAAAATATTTGATTCGAAATTATTTGAATTTAAAACGACATTGTTTTAATTTTTTTTGTTCTATCTTTCTTTCTCTTTTCTCATCTGTTTCTTCTCTCCCTCTGTTCATCTCTTTCTCTCCCTCTGTTTACAATTACCAAACTAAAATCAAGCTCAATTTTTTTTTTTCTTCTGGCCGGCATCATCATCATCATCATTTGAATTTATTTTTCAACACATCATCATCATATACGGATTTTGGGCATTTTTTTTTCTCTTTTATATCTTGAAACAGGCGGAGGAAGAGAGAAAAAGAGAAAGAGAAAGAGAGAGAAAAGGGAACAAATTTGTGTTCAACCAGACTGGTTGTGGCCGGGCGATGGAGAAGAATCGGAGATCAGAGGCAGCGATTGACGATTGTGATTTGACGATGGCGGCGGCGATCGAGCCATTCAACAAAGGAGAGACGAGTGCTCTCTCTCTTCCCCCTCCCTCTTCTCTCTTGCTTTCTCTTCTCTTTTTCTCTTTTTGTCTCTCTTCTTCTCTCTTCGTCCAGATATAAGAGGGAAAGAAAGAAGAAAAAAAAAAAAAATTTGTCCAAAACAACGTCGTTTTGGCTAGTAGAGCCATTTGGGACAAAAGAATTTCGAGTTACGAAAGATTATTCTTATTTTATTATTAATTTATATAAGATGTTCATGTGGCATCGCAAAATAAATAATGTCATCAATAAATTGATGTGACACCAAAACAACATTTTATATACCACTTCAGTTTGTAATGTATACATTATTAATTTGAATAACACTACTTCATTTAAGATTGTAAATTTTGTTAGTTTTGTGTATATTTCAAATACCGCTCACACAAGACAACATATTTGGTTTCAAGTTTAGTGAAAAAAGGAAAAAAAAGAAAAAGAAAAAAGAAGAAGATAAATTTTCAATCAGTACTTGCCAATGCAACGGCCTTTAAGTTCCATAAAGAAAGCAGTCATCAAGAAACACAAGAACAGCAAATTATTTTGATCTTCTGCAAGCACAATAACGATATTGTATAAGAAAGAAAACCACTTAAAACATTGACAAAGTAGGAGCTCTGTATAAGCAAAGGAGATAGTAGCATTTCTTCAATCCAAGATTAAACAGGGTGGAAGTAATTTCTTTGCAAAAAATGGTATACAAGCTGATGATCAATGAAACCAACTGATCTGATATATTGAGCACTGATTGGTCAGTGTTATGGAATGGACCCACTCTTAATACTACCGAATCAGTACTCAACACATCAATTGATTTCAAGCCAACTGTTGGCTCGAATAGAACTGCTCTTTCTTTGTCTTGCGCACTTGGGTTGTTTGGCAGACATGAAAATGTGTTTTCCAGGTAGATTTCCAACAATGGGTCCAGCAATGATTTTGTGCTGGTATAAGCTTCTTTGATAGTTTTGGCTGGTAGTTAGTGCTAACATAGTTGACCACCGTATCCATGTGGGGGAGGAGGAGGAGGAAGAGCTGTCACTTCTGCCTTCCAAATCCTTCTGGCAAAAAGTCAACTGGATATATCCAGTCCTGTGAGAGAAGAAAACAAGTGAAACCCATAGTTGTTTGTTGATTGGGGAGAGGAAAATTATCCCAATCTAAAATATCTTTCTGGCAGATTTTATCAAACATGGGTTCAGTGAGATATCCAACTCCCTGGAATTTTTTTTTTTTTTTTTTTTTTTTTTAAAATCCGGTTAAATGAATAGAATAAATACCCTCAATGTACATGTATAGTGTAATGAAATTAAGACATTGAAATGGTAATGCAACATGCCAGAAATCTCAAATGACCAACATTCAGTTTGTTTCGGCCAAAAAGATTTTTTTAGAAACTTTTTTCTGCAAAAAACACTTTTGGGAAATACTTTTTGCATAAAACATTTTTCGGTATTTGGTTGTGACCTTAAAAATGATGTGCTAGTGTTGGTGTGGTTGTGGTAGTGGCAGGGTGTCGGTGGTGGTTGTAGTATTGACCATGGTGCTGGGTGGTGAGGTGGTAGTGGAGGGTAGTAGAGAAGTTGGTGTTGGTAAGTTCTAGTTCAAAAAATGTCTTCCACATTTAAAAGTAGAAAACATTTTTTTACCCAAATCAACCCATTATCATAGAATTGTTCCAAAAAAAAAAAACCCATTATCATAGAAAATATTTTCCATTGATTTCGTTTTCAATCATACCAATGCCAAAAAATACAACAAATATTTCTTTAAAACATTTTCCACCAAAACAAAGGAAATCCTGCACGTCTCCCCTCATTAAACAATTTTCTAAACCCCACTTAAAAAATATATATATATATATACAGATACCACAAAGGACTCAAAAGGACAAATAATAATAAGTTGAGTGGTCAAATTTCATGTCCAATAGACGTTTTCTTCTATTCTAATCCCAATCACAAGAAGTTTCTATCTAGTCAAATAAAATGGAATCAAGGGGTCCAAAAGAGAATTACCTCAAATATCCTTTCACTGACTGTACATTGTTGCAACTCTCATGTCTGAGTCCCTTGGTGGTTAGTTCAAATCCCAGAATGTGAAAGAAAATATTGGATCAGTAGGTGCCACTTTAGCAACCAGTTGTGGTATGTACGCTGCAAGACATGAGGTACTATGGCACAACTTGAAAATCAAATGAGCACTATTAAGGCTTCATCTAAAGAGTCCCAAACAACATTGAGCTAATACAATTTCAGATCTTCTAATTCAGATCATTTTCAAGTCATTTCATTGCCTCAATCATTCACATATGACTGGCTGAAGGTTCACCTGTGTTTCTACTTCAACCATAAATATTTGGTTTATCTCCATCTTATGATTCACTTTGATCCGGTCGTTCTTCAGCACACACATACTCTTGTTAAATTACATTCTTTCTCTAAACTTGATGCAGGATAAACTTACACAAAAAGAACAAAAAGTAACAACTAGAAAAAGTGGTGTGGGATTTCTCTCACTTTGAAGAATTCAAGCAAAAACTGAACATATCAAGATCGCATCCCATGGAACTACTAGCAAACCGAATTATTTTCAGACAGTGAAACTAAAATAATAATAAAAAAAAATCTGCAACATAATCTGAATTTTATTGTTGTTTCATGTGATCTTTCCATCTCTCTCTCATAGGCTTCTGTCTTCATCTAGTTTTGTTACATTGCTGAAACTACAAAACAAGTTTTTTAATCCTTTGAGCTTAATCGCCGTTCAATATTTTTGCAGACACAAAATAAGTTTAGGCAATAGATTGAACCATGGCCCTTCTTGGGATGGTCCCTCTAATTCCTGCTTTGTCACTGTGAATAATCTTAGATGAATAAAAGCATTTGAAAATCCCATATTCCAAAAAAATGTTATCTATAGTCACATAATATAGGTATAGCAACTTTGCAACTGATTACTCCCCATTTTGGACATCTTGTGCTCTTACACATATAGTGTCAAAACATCCAAAAAAGTCAGGCGGCCTGCAAACCCTGAGGTTTGGATGGCAGGCATGGAAGTGAAATGGTAATCTAATGTCAAGTCTCCTTCATTGCATAGTTTGCATACATCTAAGACATGGGAAATCATTTTGGTTACCATTCAAGGCATAATGAGATTGCCAAGCTAAGTAGGAACTTCATTCCCACACCCCCCATGGGAATCTCAAGTTCTTGTATAATCAACGTATCACCTTGTTGGACATTCATAGACACATGACACACATAACATCCTACTTGGAGACTAGGAAGGGTATCCACCTCTATTCTTTTTCCGGAAGTGTGGACATATGTGGGTTTTGTTTTAATTTATCTAATCTTAAGCCCATAATATAGTTATAACATTATTATTTCATAATTTACTATGGTGCTGCCTGAGGAAACACGGTATATGACTATCATGGCCAAAGATTTTAATGTAGCGGAGACTAGTCCAAGCTCTTTGATATGTGCATACTAGTGTAGGCACATTCAAAGTAGATGTATTGCATGGATTTGATACACAAAATATACCTAAACCAATGTGTTTGTGACTAGATTTTTCAGAGTATTTTTGAACTACTTATATGCGAAAACTTGAGAGACTGATTTAAATAACAATGTGCCAGAAGCTAGGTAATGGTAGTAAAATTCCTCAGATGAAGACTAGATACACAGAACCTATACTGCCAGAAACTTGTGCCCGAAACTCAACAACGAGTTTTTGAACTATTATCACAAACAGCCATCTTCACCATTAAAGCAATGAAGACAATAGAATCAAAGCCCAGCCCATGTCACAACTAGCAGCTTGACAAAAACAGTCTCTTGAAAAGGAAATCACTCTTCAATGGCTACAGATATAAGTTGAACTTTCACCACACACTAACAAGGTCATAACCCAAACTATAGTTTCAAAAAACCATGAAAGGTGGACCTAAACAATAAAGTCGGGTGTAAAACAGCCCACAATTACAGATAAATAAAACTAATTGCTTATTGAAGAGATATGAACACAAAGGGACACTTTGCTTCGACCAATTCACAATACCATTAGTAATGGAAAATTAATATTCAGCATAAAAAGGTAAGAAACACAAGATAACAACTAAGGCTTGGTTTGGCATGTGCTAAATAAGCCAAAAAGCCAAAAAGTCACTATCTTATTTAAGTCACATCATCCTATTTAAATCACATCACCTCTCTAACACATCACATCAAACCCAACCCAAACCCAACCCAAACCCACCAATAAGTCAAAAAGTGCACTTTTTTAGGACACCCCAAACCAACCCTAATTTTTATTTAAGCATACGGCAGGGGAAAAAATGTCTGTTTGCCAACAACAGGTATATGGGGGAAAATAGAGAAGAAACAAAAAGGTTTACACTATCTACCTGTAGGCAATGAACAAATCTATGACAACTCAAAAGTGATAAAAACCATCCACACCCATTTTCTGTACCACAATAAAAAAGAAAACAGACCCAAAAACTCTTATTCTATTTCAAATTCAGGAAATGCCTGCATCAGCATACTATCAGATTCAAGTTGCGCCAACAATGGCCCGCTTGCCTCAACAGACCTCAAGTTCCGATGATGACACAATAACCCAAACAACACCAAACTCACAATCAAGACCACAATTGCGTGCCCAATGAACAAGAGATTCATCAAAGCAATACCTCTTAACCTATCTTCATCAAGGTCACACTTAACATCAGTCTTCCCCTGAGCTGGGGAGAGAGCAATTTTGTCACAACCCTTCAATGCAAAAGTATCAGTATACAAAGACAACCCAGTTTGCAATGCCCAAGTGCCCTTAAAGACAAGTCCTGAAGACAACAAGAATTCAGAGAAAAACACCGCCGGTCTAATCGAAAGATACAAGCAACAAGCAGCACAAACAAGTGTCAATCCACCCAACAAGTCATACACAACACCACCAAGACCTGTAATTCCTTCACCCATCAACATATACTCGATGAGAAACAAAATTCCAGCAAAGATGAATATGAAATTCTCAGGAATGGAAAAAGGGTCGAAATTTTCCCGGAAAATGATGACAATGACGAGTACCCAGAAGAGAGAAACAAGTGCTGATTGCTGCAAGAAGGCGAATCGGTGGGTGGGGTGGCCAGAGAAAGAGAGAAAGATGAAAAGGTCAGAGAAAGAGGCAATGGGTAAAGCAATGAGGAGGGTATAACAGTCAAAGTTTTTCCATTTGGGTTCTGAGAAATACCATGTTTTTGATCGGTAGAGACAAGGATTTTTGAGGTAGAGAGAGAAAGAGGAGACGAGGCGGCGAATTCCCACAGGGCAGAGGAAGAGGAATGTGGCGAAGTGTGTGACTAATGATGCCATTTGTGTTTGTGGTTTGTTCTTTGATGGTTCTTTGATTGTTATTGTGTTTGTTTATCATGTATATATATAAATATGATGTGTAGAGAGAGAATTGAAAGAAGAGATTGTTCAATCTAGAGATTTAGAAGACGAATCAAAATCCATGGATGGATAGAGGGTTACCTCTTGAACAGAGCCGAGAAAATCTGGTAGATGCTTACGCGTTCGATTTCTTTTCTTTTTTTTTTTTTCTTTTCTCAGAAGAGAGAGAGAGAGAGAGGGGTTGAATTTCATTGCATAATTCTCTTTGTGATTCTTTTTGGGGTATATTTTGAAATACAGAAAATATTGTTTCCATTTTGAGAATTTTTTGGGGACATTTTCAAATAAAGCTACATTTGTTGGACTTTATGGAAATCCAAGAAATTTCATACTATTTGAACAGGTAAAGAAAAGAGAAATTAACACACACAAAAAAATAATAATAATAATAACAAAATAAAAAAATCATACATTCTTTCTTATTTTTGAACCTTTTATGTCTTCAAACTGTCCCTAATTATATATATATTTTTAAAATAAAATACAAATCTCAAAAATAGGGATGAACATATTTTGATTTGATTTGGTTTGATTTAAGAGAAAATTAAGAAGTAAGTTGTTACATATAATTCCATAAATTTAAAATCAAACCAAATTATAAAAATCATGAAACTAAACTAGATCAAATCAATCAATATGATGTGATTTGGAACCGTGATTTAATCTATTATCGTCACAATTGATCTACAAAAATATTGTTTAATAAAAGTAGTAAGTAATTCAATTGTCAATAAAATCATTGTTCAAGTAACCATTATCAATAAATCATATTAGAGAGACTATCAAGCAACTAGGTTTATGAGATTACCCAAATTAGGTTTAATATAAGTATTATATAGGATTATGATAAATTACTTTTAAAACTATAGCAAGTAATGACTTATATATATATATATATATGTATATTATATGTTCAATTCGACTCAGTTTATAGTTCACTTATTTCGATAATAGAATTTAACTATGCATTAAAAAATTACTAGACTAAATTGAGGATTTGAAGCATAATTTTTTATTTTTTATTTGGAAAATTTATCGGTAAGTCTCATACATAAAAATTAAAATTCAAAATTCATCTAGTTCCAAAACAAAACATTTGTACTAATTAGTCCAACATATTTTTAATTATTACCATTTTTTTTTAAATTTACAAATGCTACTACATCCTATCATCGTTGGACTTTCGTCAAACGGTTATCGGAGACTTGTCAAAATGTTCAACATCACTGGAAAGTCGCCGAAGTATCACCAGAGTGTGAAAACCCACATTTTATTATTCTTAAAAGAAAATAAATAAATTAATTAATTAATTTTATCCAAAGTCTATCTGAAATATGTATTAGTGTAAAAGTTAGTTTTAAATTAATCCAATTCAATCACTAACAAGGAAAAATATATATATATATATATAAATAAATAAATAATAATTTTGTGGGTGTTTAATAATTGTTATTTATAAATTATTTTATTAAGGATTTATTTTAGAATTATAAATTGAACGTCCAAATAGTCTAAGGATGTGAAATTGATAAGTTAAATCAGTTTAATTTCAAGTATTGGACCCTATGAAAGTGTAATTAAATATTCGATTCAGTTTAATAAAACTAAGGTTTGATCAATTGGGTCCGAATTGGAGTTAATTGAGTTGTGAGGATTGAGAATTTAGATTATTATGAACTAAATTTATTTATGAGGTGCTCAATTGAATATGTAATTTATAGATGGAGATTTTGAGTCTGATAAAAAAAAAAAAAATTTGAAGGCCTAAATGATTTGAGAAATCAAAATTAATGATGAAAATAAGTCTAATTTAATATTTGAAACCTTTTAAGAGTTCGATTAAAAATCTGATTGAGATTGATAAATTGAATTATAATTAATTGGGCTCTAATGGAAGTCAAATTAGACTGATTAAATTATGTGAAATTTATGACTAGTCATAATTAATTTAATGAGGTGCTAATTGAAATTTATTAAGACTAAGTGTTGCTTAATTAAATAAATCCTAAACATAAATTGAATCTAGAATTAAGAATGTATGTGGGTGTGGGTGTGGGTGTTGGTGTGGGTGTGCAAAGAAACTGTTGTGGGTGTGTGCATGTGTGAGTGATGTGCTGGAATCAAAAGAAAAGAAAGAGGGTACACGTGTGCTGTGTTGGTGAAGAGAGAGGTGCAAGTGTGCATTATGTGTCAACATGATAGGAGTGTTTGTGTGTGTATAACTAAGAAAGCAAAGGAGAAATAAAGAAAAGAAAGGAAATTCAAGAACTTGTGAAGAGTTTCAATCATTCAATAATTCTAGGTAAGATTTCTAACTCTAATCTTGTAGTAAATCCTTCCTTACATCTCAAATCATGATAATGTTGTGGAATTTGGACTTGCATGTGTAGTTTATGCTTTTGAAAATGTTATTTGGCCCTTTTAAATTTGTCAGAAAGTTGTACGATTTTTTAGATAATTTTATACTCACAATTTGAAGATGATTTCTTCTACAAAGTTGTTGATAATGATGTCTAGTTTATCCACAAAATTTTTCAACAATTATTGAGGTTTTTTACGAATTTATACAGATTTTAAACCAAATCTGGAGCTATAGACATATTTTATTATGTGTTTGAAAAATCATTAAAAATTTTATATTAAACCAAATCTGATAATTTCTAAGCAAAAAATGAAATTTGAGAAGTCTAATTTCATAATAAATTTTTAGATCATGGAATTAATTTATAAATTTAAGTATGGAATTAATTTAAGAAAATGTGATAAATCTGTGTCATAAACACTCTTGGAATTTTTAAGAATTATTTATAACTTATTTTTGAAAAATGATTTCTGAAAAATGACAATAACATGTTTATTGAGTATTCTATAGATTTATATGAACTTTAGAGTTGTATAAGTAATTTATTTATAATTGTATTTGCAAGACATACATTCTGAAAATTTTGACAGATTAAGGAGGAATCAAAAACGGAACTACTACGTAGCTCGAAACTGCCAAGCTCGAAATTGGCTCGAATACAAAACGACGTCGTTTTAGAGAATTTTTTTTTTTTTTTTTTTTCATTATCGTTTTTTGGAAGTTGAAAATGAAAAAAAACAGAAGAAGAAGATGAAGAAAAGAGGCAACAGAAGAAGAAGATGAAGAAAAGAGGCGAGGGCTTGAAATCTCCTGGGTTAACATCACAGATCACAAAAAAAATCATCATCAACATAACATCACAGATCACAAAAAAAATCTGCAGATCAATATTCATTCAACATCAACAAAAAAAATCTGCAGATCAATATACATCAACAAAATCTGCAGATCAATATTCATCAACAGATCACAAAAAAAATTTGCAGATCAAGAAATCTGCAGATCAAGATCTGCAGATCCAGATCATCAACATCAACAAAAAAAAAAAAAAAAAAAGTGTTCATCAACAAGGTTCTGCAAACCAGATCAATATTCCCTTTATCTTCAGATTTTGCCCTTCATCATCATCTTCAACATCATCATCATCTTCATCACCGACATCACCGACCTCGATCACCGACCGCCCCCTTCTCTCTTTCTCTTCTCCCCACCGATCGCCTCCTCTCTTCCTCTTCTTCCTTTTCTCTTCTCTCTCTCTCCTCTCTATCTCGTCCTCTGTCTGTTAAGGTAAGGAAAAGAATTTAAAAAAAAAAAGGAATTTCGAGCCAATTTTCGAGTCAAGCATTCGAGCTACGGATCTTTATCCAATCAAAAATTATATCTCAATTGTTTATTTATAACTTATTTTTGGAAAATTCTTTCTAAAAAATGACCTAAACATATTTATTGAATATTCTGTACTGAGAGGGTAATTTATACTAAATTGGGCCGAGCTGATAGTTGGGCCGAGGTAAGCCCAAATGAGTAAGGAAGCTTGTACACCGGTCAGGGGCGTGGTGCGGTAGTTCGGTTGTCAGACTTACATGATGTAGCCCGGTTTCTATTTAGTCCGGTCGTGTCCCAACCAGAGTATGAGAGCAACTTCTTCAGACCGTATGCATTAGTCCGGTTAGTCACTCCTACGGGTAGTCCGGTCTTGGCATACGGAACCGGAGTAGGAGTAAGGTAATGGAGAGCCGAACTAAAAGTCAATTCGTCTGTATTCACCGGATTAGTACAGCAGTGGTAGTCCGGACGTCATTGATTACTTCGGTTGAAGCGTATGGGAAACCGAGGTAATCAGTGACTCTGAATGTAGTTCGGTTTAACTCCCTTATGTCTAGCTCGGCATAAGCATGGGAATGCCGAGGTAAGGGAGAGAAGTAAGGACCAAACTAATGGTTACTCCAGTCATTTGGAGTTCGGCTGTAAAAGGACCAACTCACTTGGTTTGAGCAGTGAGGAGGGTGTTGGAGGATAAGCATTATCTTCCAAGAGTTTGAATCCTAGGGGGGACTCTATGCTAGGAGGAGTAATCCTAGAAGGACTCTACATTTGGAGGAGTAAGAGTCCTACTAGGATTGCGCCATGTGAAACTTATATAAGCTCACCAATATCACCTTTGGAGAGGTAATACAATTTTGTTCCCTGAATACATTGAGCTTTTGCCTTCTTGTCTTGCTTACTGACTTAGGCATCGGAGAGGTTTCCGGCACACCCCCGCCGGCCAGCTCACGTTTGTGTTTTCAGGTGGTGGAACGACGACGTATTGAGGAACGAGGACTTGGTCAACAGGATTATACGAGAAGGTGTATTTCTTTCCCGTACAATTGGCGCCGTCTGTGGGAAGAGCAGACAAGAACAACCTCTTGATCAAGTTTTTCTCGAACATCAATGGCAAACAACGAAGAACTGCCTCAGTCCGCCATTGACGGACTAACTCCAGAAGGAGGGGCAAGGCGCGAAGGCCTACCTTTGGTCCCTCCCATGGCGAGCCTGGAGCCACAAAGGCAGAATACCAGGAGGGATGCGAGGAGACGAAGGAGGAATGGCAGCCCTCATCCCTCTCGTTCGCAAAGCCCAGAAAGACAAAGGCGCAGAGTTGATCCTCAAATTCTGGAGGATCGCGTCAAAGAGCAAGACGAACTAATCCGTAAGATGGCGGCGGACATGGAGTCTCTGAAGCGCCAGATGAAAGGAAAAGAAGTGGCGACAGGAGAGGGGCGTGGTAATAAGACGCCCCCTCGCCACTCAGAGGGTCGTGGTAGGAATTCTACACCCTCTCAACCAGAGGACAGAAGCCTCAGGACAGGCGACACGCGATCCGTATCTTCCAGGACTCGTCACTCCAGGACTGACAGGACGAGGCCTGAGAGGTCATACACTGAGGGGAGTACCTATTGGCCCTCACATACGCATCATACGAGGTCCAGACAGACGGAATTACCTAGGTCGTCCGACCTAAGGTCCATGTTGGAAGAAAAGGCGCGATGGAAGGAGGACGCCAGGGCGCGCGATCCCCACAGGGTTCCTGCCTTGCAGCGATTGGCTCCTCGAACGCATGGAAGCGTCGAGGTTGGAATGCCAAGGCCGCACTTGGCATACGAACCAACGGATAAGGCATTGGCGAGGCTGCAGACCTCACCATTCGTCCTAGAGATTGAGAACGCGCCCCTTCCGTCAGGCTTCCTACAACCCAAGTTCACGACGTATGAAGGAAAGACAGACCCTTACACCCACTTAAGCCACTTTCGCCAGGTTATGGCTGTATATCGGCGGAATGAGGCGTTGATGTGTATCCTATTCCCCTCAAGCCTCGGCGACCTAGGCTTAACTTGGTTTGAGAAGCTTCCAGAAGGTAGCATAGCCTCCTGGGCGCAATTGGCAGAGGCGTTTGTAACTCGGTTCAGAACAAACACAAAAACTCCGGTGGAGATCGACCAGTTGCTCTCCATCGACATGGGCGACAAGGAGACCCTGAGGTCTTACAACAGTCGCTACTGGAAGACATTCAACCAGATTGGAGACTGCCCAACCAACCTCGCCATTGCGCAGTACAAAAGAGGCCTTCCAGTCGGGAACAGACTGAGGGACTCTATCACCATGACTCCGCCACTCACCATGGAGGCCCTGATGGAGAGAGTGCATCAGCACATCAGGGTGGAAGAGGATGGCGTTCGTGCCAAAGCAAAAACTGGTGCGACCGCAACACCAGAGAAGAAGACCTCAGCAAAGGTCAATACGGTAGGTCGCCGAAACCAAAACAAACAGGGCAGACGGGACAATGATGAAGACCAGGATAAGAGATGGTTGAGAGTCCGAACTGCCATAACCACGGTGTTCAAGAAACCGATCTACCGTATACTCAGTGAGATTCGAGACGAGCCTTTCGTCAAGTGGCCTGCCAAGTTAGGCGAGGCCCAGAAGGATTATGATGACAGATCCAGGTGCACATTCCACAAGGAAAAGGGGCACCGAACTGAAAACTGCACACCGTTGAGGCAACATCTGGAAGAATTGGTGGCGGCAGGCCACCTGGATAAATACATAGAAGGAGGGGCGCAGCCAGCCCCCCAAGACCACAACCTCCCCAATGGAATGCCGATCGACGCCCCGCCACAAGGCACCATCAATGTAATCCATGGAGTCTTTGAACCAGAGCGAGTATGCGAGCTCAGAGGTTCAATTAAAAAGGCAGAGCACTTGAGAGAGGTGCTAAGTGCCCAACCAGTCGTCAAAAGGGGGAGGACAGAAGCCACAAACATCATGTCCTTTTCGGATAAAGACTTGGACAGAATATATTGCCCACACAACGATGCCTTGGTCGTCACTCTCCGAGTCAAGGATTTTGACGTCAAGCGGATTCTGATTGACCAAGGTAGCTCGTGCGAAATCATGTATTACGAAACCTTCAAGCAACTCAAGCTGCAAGACAAAGACTTGGCCCCTGCCGTATCCCCTTTGATTGGATTCAATTCTATGTTGGAGTGGCCAGTCGGCAAAATCATCCTTCCAGTCAGGGCGGGAAGTGTGACGAAGCAAGTAGAGTTCTGGGTGCTGAAAGTCCCCTCCACCTACAACATCATCTTAGGCAGAACATGGCTACACGCCATGCGCTCGGTGGCATCCTCCTACCACCAAGTGATGAGGTTCCCCAACGACACCGGAATAATAGAAGAAGTATATGGGGACCAGATAATGTCCAAGCAGTGCTTCGTCGCAACGAATGGTAGCCGCGCTGCCAAAGGATATGTTCATTCGGTTGAAGAACCGGAGAGTAATGAACTATTCGCGGATGTTGGCAAAGCGGCTGACCAAAAAGCAGTGGAGGACCTGGTAGAAGTCAGAATAGATGAGAAGAACCCGGAAAAGTTCTTCCTACTTGGATCGTCGTTGTCCAGCACTGAGAGATTGGAAGTCTTGGAGTTTCTGACCTCCAACATCGAAGTGTTTGCCTGGACCCCATACGACATGCCAGGCATTGATCCCAACTTCATTTGCCATCAACTCAATGTCCACCCTTCTGCTAGACCGGTCATCCAACGCATGCGCAGATCGGCACTCCACCACGCCGAGATAGTGGCAGAAGAGGTGGGTAACTTGTTAGAAGCAGGGGCGATTAGAGAGGTGCACTACCCCAGGTGGATCTCTAACACAGTAGTAGTGCCCAAGAAGAATGGGAAGTGGCGCGTCTGCGTCGACTATAAAACTGTCAACAAAGCATGTCCAAAAGACAGTTTCCCCCTGCCAAGGATAGATCAATTGGTGGACCTAACAGCAGGACACAGCAGGCTTAGCTTCCTTGACGCATACAGAGGCTACCATCAGATAGCCATGCACGAACCAGATCAGGAAGTAACATCCTTCACCACTCCAAGAGGACTATATTGTTACAAGGTCATGCCCTTCGGCCTGAAGAATGCAGGGGCGACGTTTCAGAGAATGGTCACCAAGATGTTTGAGCCATTGTTAGGCAGAACAATGGAGGCTTACATTGACGACATGGTGGTCAAAAGCAAGAGTGAGAGTGACCATCTCAAGGACCTAAGCGAGATGTTCGAGATCCTAAAAAAGCATAAGTTACGCCTCAACGCGTCGAAATGTGCTTTCGGAGTGGGATCAGGCAAATTCTTAGGTTTCCTGGTGACCAATCGAGGTATAGAGGCAGATCCTTCTCAGATCAAAGCAATTCAAGAGCTAGAGAGACCTAACTCAGTGAAAGAAGTGCAGCATCTCACCGGCATGGCGGCAGCACTTAACCGATTCATCAGCCGGTCTTCAGACAGATTGCGCCCATTCTTTCAGTCATTAAAAGCTAAGTTTGAGTGGGACGAAGAATGCGACAAAGCGCTGGCCAGTCTGAAGGAGTACATGTCTTCTCCACCATTACTCGTTACCCCCATACCTGGAGAAGAACTCTTCCTCTATTTGGCAGTCTCTCAGCACGCAGTGAGTGCAGTGTTGGTTCGAGCAGAAGGAATCCAACATCTACCTATCTTCTATGTCAGCAAGACATTGCTGGGAGCCGAAACGAGGTACTTGCCTCTAGAGAAGTTAGCATTGGCCTTAATGATGGCCTCCAGGAAATTGGCGCACTACTTTCACGCCCACACCATTGTTGTCCTCACAGCCTTTCCACTAAAAGCTTTGTTTGAGAGGGCAAACTTTTCTGGGCGGATTTTGAAGTGGGCAGTGGAGTTGGGACAATATGATGTGAAGTTCCAACCCAGGACCGCTGTAAAGGCCCAATCTTTGGCAGACTTCGTCGCAGAGTTCACTCCTAGAAGCCACCAAGTCTGCCCAATCGATCTGACTGACACAACCAAACTAGGGATGGAGATTGACGCCGGAATAGCGCAACCCCTAGTCGAGGTTACTCAGCCGGAGCCTGAGGCAGACCATAATAGAGCAGGCAAGGAGATAGCAGACCTTGCTACACCAAGTCAGAACTCGCCTACAACCAATGACTTGGTCCCATCGGAAGACAAGGGGCAAACTGCAACCATGGACTCTGAAGAAGACATTAGCAACCTGGAAGACCCCAAGGCATCATCTGATCCCTCCACATGCTGGAAGTTGTTTGTTGGGGAGATGTGGAAGCTCTTTGTGGATGGGGCATCCAACCGTCATGGCGCAGGACTTGGCATAGTCCTCATCTCTCCAGACGGTCTAGTAGTGGAACAAGCGATCAACCTTGGCTTCCCAGCATCAAACAATGAAGCAGAGTACGAAGCGCTTCTAGCAGGACTCAAGTCAGCGGCCTGCATGAAGGCCACCGAACTCATGGTCTACAGTGACTCACAGTTGGTGGTGAATCAAATTTCTGGCGACTATGAAGCAAAGGATGAAAGAATGGCTAAGTACCAGGACTTAGTCAGGACAGAGATCAAGAAGTTTGAAGTCGTCAGAATAGAACAAATTGGCCGGGAGGAGAATAGTAGAGCAGACGAACTAGCAGGCTTCGCCTCAATGGCAGATACCTCCATCCCACATCCTCTATTGATCGACTATCTGCCCAGACCAAGTATTGAAGACCCAGAAGCTGAAGAGGTATGTTGTGCGGAGTTAGGTCCTTCTTGGATGGATCCCATCATACTGTTCCTGAAAGACGGCACTCTACCAGAAGATAAGAAAGAAGCCAACAGAATAAGAGCCAAGTCGCAATGATTTTGGCTCTCTCCATCCTTAGCTTTATACAAGAAGTCGTTTTCAGGACCTTACTTAAAGTGTGTTCACCCCAGCAAGGTGGAAGCATTCTTGTTCGAAATATATGAAGGTGTATGTGGCAGCCATCAAGGAGGAAGGTCATTAGCATACCGAGCTATTTCACAAGGATATTGGTGGCCCTACATGCAAGCGGATTCAGAGAAGTATGTCAAAAAGTGCGAAAAATGTCAGAAGTTTGCGCATCAAATACATCAACCTGCCAGAGAACTCCTACCTCTCACTAGTCCATGGCCTTTCGCAATGTGGGGGTTAGACATAGTAGGACCACTCCCAACAGCACCAGGCAACAGGAAGTTCTTTCTTGCGGCAACAGACTACTTCACAAAGTGGGTGGAAGCAGAAGCCTTGGCGTCAATCAAGGAAAAAGATGTGAAGAAGTTTGTCTGGCAGAACATCATTACTCGCTTTGGCATACCAAAAGCACTGATCTCAGACAATGGCACTCAATTTGATGGCAGAATTTTCAGAAGCTTTTGTGAAGAATACAAGATAGAGTTCTACAACTCTACACCGGCATATCCCCAAGCAAATGGACAGGCAGAAGCTTCGAACAAGGTAGTCTTGAATGGACTGAAGAAAAGGTTGGAGAAAGCCAAAGGCAAGTGGGCAGAAGAGCTCCCACATGTTTTATGGGCTTACCGCACCACACCTCGACGATCAACAGGAGAAACACCATTCTCCTTAGCATATGGCATGGAAGCAGTCATCCCCTTAGAAGTTGGTCTTCCTACAATTCGGAGCGAAAACTTTGATCCAGACTTAAACGCCGAAGCAATTGCATTAGAACTTGACCTCGCGGAAGAAAGAAGAGAAAAGGCACTGGTTCACATCGCCTCCTACCAGCAAGAATTGGCTAGGAAATACAACAAAAGTGTACATCCAAGACAGTTCAAGATCGGCGATTGGGTACTTCGCAAAGTTATGGGCAACACATTGGTCCCAGGAGATGGCAAATTAGGTCCTAACTGGGAAGGTCCTTACAAAGTGGTCGGATTAGCAGGCAAAGGGGCATACCACTTGGAAGATAAGGACGGCAAAGCAATTCCTAGGCCATGGAATACCGCCAATCTCAAGATATTTTACTTTTAGCTTTTTTCTTTTTTGAGTATGTGTAATTTTTTAACTTTCTCAATAAAACAAGTCGATTCTTTTCAGTATATTTGTTTTCCATAGAAAGTAGTTTTAGCAAGTTAGTAGCATTGTAAACATAGTTGGCCGGAATAGCCAACTATTGACCCTCTTAAGCCCAGGATCAGGATCCAGGCTGCAGGACGTTTGGTCGGAATAACCAAACATTCTATTCTAAGCTGGCTGGAAAAACCAACTTAGAGGTTGGTTGGATTAAACCAACACTTAGCCAAAGTATGGGAATGGCTATATAGAGGTTGGCTGGATTAAACCAACATTTAGCCAAAGTATGGGAATGGCTATATAGAGGTTGGCTGGATTAAACCAACACTTTGTCCTCTTCAGCCGAAGTAAGTGTGGCTGAAGAGTGGTTGGCTGGATTAAACCAACTCTTTGTACTCTTCAGCCGAAGTAAGTTATATCGGCTGAAGAGTGGTTGGCTGGATTAAACCAACATTTTGTACTCTTCAGCCGAAGTAAGTTATATCGGCTGAAGAGTGGTTGGCCGGATTAAACCAACACTTGCTACTCTTCAGCCGAAGTAAGTTATATCGGCTGAAGAGTGGTTGGCCGGATTAAACCAACACTTGTTACTCTTCAGCCGAAGTAAGTGTATGGCTGAAGAGTGGTTGGCTGGATTAAACCAACTCTTTGAACTCTTCAGCCGAAGTAAGTTATATCGGCTGAAGAGTGGTTGGCTGGATTAAACCAACACTTTGTACTCCTCAGCCGAAGTATGGGCATGGCTGAAGAGTGGTTGGCCAGTAAGTTAGACAGCTAACCGAGATCACAGTTGTACAAATAGGTTCATGAAAAAATTCACTACAAACTCAAGCATGCAAATAGAGAACCGGAATCAAAGTTGATAATTTTTCATTGAACAAATAGAGGAAGTACAACTGTGGTGCCATAGCTCAGTTACAAAAGAAAGAAAAAAGTACAAGGTCAATCAAAAAGTTCATCTATCTCGGCATCCAGATCGGTCCCGAGGTTGGCATGTGCTCCGGTGTCTGCAGCTTCAATTGGGCGTTCGGGCAGAGTATTTTCAGCTGTGGGCTCCAACCGAGCTAGTGGATCACCGGTTTGCTCTTGAATAGCCGGAGTCTCAGTTGTTTCACCATCAGCATCATCATCTTCATCATCCGACGAACCAAGGAATTGTTTCTGGAGCTCGTCTGCATACTCTTGCAATGAAGCCGGAATAAAGTGCTCCGGTGCGTTGTAGACCTCGGTTTCAGGTCCACAACCGACCTTCTCCACTGCACCTCTCCAACCGCACTTGAAGAACAGTTGTTTCGCGGCTTCGCACTGCAAAGAGTAGCCAGCTTCGGCTTCCTTGAACCCTGCCTTGTGCTCGTCTTCAACTTTCTTTTCCAACGCTGCTATTTCGGCGTTCTTTTTGTTTTCAAGAGCCGCCATCTCCCATAAATACTTGTCTTTCACCTCGGTCACGGCCTGCTGCTTGTCGCTTTCAGCCGAGGTGACCAGTCCGGTTAGGCGCGCTATCTCGGCCTCTAGCTCGGCTGCTTTTTGTTTTGACAGGGCCAGCTCGGCCGCCCTGGCTTCGGCGTCCCTTATTGCGTGCCTCGTGGTTTTGCGGAGTTCCATTATTTGCCTGTGGGCAATGGTGTTCTTCTGAATGGCCTGCAAAAGGAGAGTTCCTTGTGAAACCGAGCTCAGAGTTTGAAAAATTAGATTGATCAAAGACAAAACAGTACTGCTTACCAAAATCATCGACTTGGTAGATGACCGGATGGCCTTCAGCTCGGTGTTCAGCTGCTTGCTGTGGTGCTCCATGTCTTTGGGCAAACAAACACCCCTAGCCAGGTTGTGGGCTAGAAGGTGATCCTTGTCAGCAACAACGGAGTCATCTTCATCAATATCTCGGTTGTTGAAGACGAAGGGTGGAGCCCATTTGTTGGTGGGCGCAGCTCGGTTAGACGATTCTGGTTGAGGGTTGAGTTCGGGGCTAGGTGGAAGGATGGGGTCAACCTCGTCGACCAAGCGCTGCTCGGTCTCAGTAGTCCGGGCGCGCTTAGCTCGGCGTGAGGATGACGGTTGTTGCGTGGGAAGAGCTATGATGGTTTCGGTGGCCGGCTGGGTTGATGGCACTTCGGCCCTTGTGGTTGCGGTGAGCATGGCTCTCATTTTGTTCTTCTTCGCCATCTCTTGTTCGGCTGTGAGTGGTACGAGGATAATTTCTGGCAAGGTTGGGTCCGGCTCTGGTGGGTCTTCGAGGAGAAAGTCTGTTACTCTTGCCTTTCGCCGGCCGGAGTATCTGTAGGTCGGCTCAAAGTCAAGAAGTTTTGCCCAACTTCTTTCTCACCCGGAGTGCGGCGCGGAGTACGGCAAGGTTGGGATGACCGTACTGAGAATGGAGGAAAGCTAAATCTGCAAAAAAAAGAATTAAGTGTTAGTTCGGTTAGAGAGAGGAAAACCGAAATAAACAAAGTTATGGAATGCAACCGAAGTATGAATACCGGGCTCTCCTTTCTTCCAGTTTATTCTTCGACCAGGGATCCGGGCCTGGAAGTCTTCAAAATTTCCAGAAACCCAGAAGAAGTCATCGTCGTTTAAATCTTTATCCGGTGTGTGTTTGATTATTTTTTCTCGGCCTCGGCGTATTCTAAGGTAATAACACCAGCCTTCATTTTTTGAGCCTATTGAGTATTGGTGTAGTATTTCGGCTAAGCCGAGGTTGAGGCCGGTTTGTTGGTTTAAAGCGGCTATACCCATTATTATTCGGTATGTATTGGTGGACAGTTGTGTGGGGCATAGTCTGGTTTGTCTTAAAAACTCACATATAAGGGGCTGGACTGGGAATCTGAGTCCGGTCTCTACAATGGATTGAATGGTAAAGGGGACAAAACCTTCATTGTCCCATGGGTCTATGTCTGGTTCGGCTAGTATGAGATTTACATCGGCTGGGATTTGGTAGTCCTTCCTAAATTCGGCTAGGCCACCTGGGGTTTCTACTAGACACCTATACTTCCCCATTTTATTGTATAAGTTAAAAATAAATTACTTCGGTTGAAAAGAATGTGCTCAGTAGCTCGGCTGAGCGCAGTGGCGTGCCTGGCAACCTAAGTCTGCAAAGTGAGAAGACAAGCTGTTAAGCCCAGATCAAAGACCGTGCTACAAAGACAAAGTAAGAAAAGATTGGTTTTATTTCGGCTCTACAAGGTGCTGTGGATTCTACATCGGTTTATGGCGAGTGCTCGTTATCTCGGTTTGCCAAGTATTTCGTTATCTCGGTTTCAGGTTTTCTTACTTCGGTTAGGCCTCAAGGGGCAGCTTATATGAGTTCGGTCTGGAACTCAAAAAAGCTGGCTTAGCCCCCCAGGGCTTAGCTCGATCGGAGGTCAAAATTTCAAAACTCAAGTGTATTTTTACTTCGGCTGAAGTATATTAGATGGAAACTTATTAAAACTACTGTGATATGTTCTAAGTTCTAGTTCGGTTTCGGTTTGCCTAGACAGCAGGAACAGTTTTCTAGTTCGGTTGAATCGTGCATAAAGATCAAAAAGGTGCTCTACTGACTGAATCAGTGTGTTCAAGGTGTTCTTGAGAAGTTTTATAGAAGGTACAGGCATGGAAGAAGAAAAGCAAAGTGTTTTACAGCAACACATAGCATAAACAAGTGTGGATTAAAACGAAAGCAAAAAACAGATAAATGGAAGTAGATTCGTGCACTTACCAAGAGGATGAAGAGAAGATGGAAGCTTCAAAAACAGCAAGGGCACGAGCTCAGTAGCAGGAAGAACTGGAAAAGCTCAGAGGTAAGAGAGAGAGGAGATGAACAGAGGATGGTGTGATTTGAAATTAAGAAGTTTGTTTTGTGTAAGAGACAAAAAGGCGGGACTGTTCAAATATTGCGAAGTACGAGGGACGGCGCTACAGCTGTGGGAGGCCAATTAGAGCCTGCCACGTGTCATGGGAAGGACAAGCGTTTCAATTTCTGCAACTGAAGAGACGTTTGACCGGACGTGCACAGTACGGCCCATGTTTAGCTCGGTTGGATAAACTAAAGGGTCTTAGCTCGGCTGGAAAGGCTAACGGGTGTTTTAGCTCGGCTGGAGAGGTTAAGACTAGCTCGGTTGGTAGACAGGTAATCCCAATCATGCTTTGCAGATGGAATTAAGGGGCAATTGAGAGGGTAATTTATACTAAATTGGGCCGAGCTGATAGTTGGGCCGAGGTAAGCCCAAATGAGTAAGGAAGCTTGTACACCGGTCAGGGGCGTGGTGCGGTAGTTCGGTTGTCAGACTTACATGATGTAGCCCGGTTTCTATTTAGTCCGGTCGTGTCCCAACCAGAGTATGAGAGCAACTTCTTCAGACCGTATGCATTAGTCCGGTTAGTCACTCCTACGGGTAGTCCGGTCTTGGCATACGGAACCGGAGTAGGAGTGAGGTAATGGAGAGCCGAACTAAAAGTCAATTCGTCTGTATTCACCGGATTAGTACAGCAGTGGTAGTCCGGACGTCATTGATTACTTCGGTTGAAGCGTATGGGAAACCGAGGTAATCAGTGACTCTGAATGTAGTTCGGTTTAACTCCCTTATGTCTAGCTCGGCATAAGCATGGGAATGCCGAGGTAAGGGAGAGAAGTAAGGACCAAACTAATGGTTACTCCGGTCATTTGGAGTTCGGCTGTAAAAGGACCAACTCACTTGGTTTGAGCAGTGAGGAGGGTGTTGGAAGATAAGCATTATCTTCCAAGAGTTTGAATCCTAGGGGGGACTCTATGCTAGGAGGAGTAATCCTAGAAGGACTCTACATTTGGAGGAGTAAGAGTCCTACCAGGATTGTGCCATGTGAAACTTATATAAGCTCACCAATATCACCTTTGGAGAGGTAATACAATTTTGTTCCCTGAATACATTGAGCTTTTGCCTTCTTGTCTTGCTTACTGACTTAGGCATCGGAGAGGTTTCCGGCACACCCCCGCCGGCCAGCTCACGTTTGTGTTTTCAGGTGGTGGAACGACGACGTATTGAGGAACGAGGACTTGGTCAACAGGATTATACGAGAAGGTGTATTTCTTTCCCGTACATGTACATTTTCACGAATTTTAGAAATGTATAAATAATTTATTTATAATTTTTATTACCTAAGGTATAATCTGAAAATTTCTGGACAGATTTAAGATCATCACTTCAATTATTTATTTGGATAAAAATCAATTATTGTGTTGGTCTAATTCATCAAATATTGTAAATTAGTAATCCATATATGGGTGTATTGTAGTTTATTTAATATTGTGCTAGTCTAATCTTGTAGATTAAAAGTCCATGCATGTGTGTAATTATAAATTATTTCTATTCTTTGGGTATCTAAATTATTATTTCATACCATGGTTTAAATAAATTGTTTATTTAAATTTTGTACAATTGTTTATTATTGTGTGACATGTGTAATATTTTATGTTTGGATTTTAATGAGTTGGTATAACATTATTGGTAATTAAATTTCGAATTATTGTGAATATCTCAATGAGTAAAGAGGCACGGGATTTAACCAATGATACATTAAAATGTAAAAGTGATGGGGTGAGTCCGGTTTAGAATCTTGCGCAAGTGAGTTGCGAACCCTAACATGGCACGGGAAGGTATTTCAGCTCTTATTCGGTGTAGAGGCAATATAAGGTTGGTGGTGCGGGCGTCACAACATAGACCGTTCCCTTGGGGCAGACCGTGATGTTACGACTCGGGTATGTAACCCTGGTGCGTGGGCATCATTGGTAGTTACTGTAAGTAACATTTGAATATTTGACCAAGGAGGAGTCAGAATTGCCCGTGGCCATTGCTTAGCGGTTGAGTGGAAAAAGTGCTCCGCGGGGAGTTACTTAAACTTATCTGATAAACTAAATTTATGATAATTTGAAGGGAAAAAGTGGGCATTTTCCTCATGATGAAATATTGCCTCTGTTTGTCATTTTTATTTTTTTATTACCTATTGTTATTATTTCAACTGATGACATTCCTATCATGCTTATTAAATGCTACATGTTATTCTGTTACTACGCATTATTCATTGTGGGTATTATTATCGGGGTGGGTATTTCGGGTTATAATATCTTATTGAGCTCGTCGCTCATTGGCATCCTCGTTGCCCTGACGTTTCATGCCAGGTACCAAAGAAACTGAAGGAAGCACCGAGGTGTTGGAAGGCAACATTCAGCCCTGATTAGCTTGAAGCGTGCCAAAGTTCCATGAACCATTTTTCTGAGTTTTCTAGTTTTTAGTTTTAGTTTTTTTTTATTTGTGTACTAAGACAAAGTTTTCAGTTTGACTGGAGTTGTAATTTAAGAACTTTTAGTTTTGGTGTTGTAATTAATGGATGATGGTGAATTTGGTGGCAACATTGATGAGGATTCTTAATTAAGAAAATTGATTTTAAGTTTTAAACCTTATTATGATGTTCCCAAATTTTGGGGCGTCACACAGAGTGTTTTGAACATCTAAAAGTTGTTAAAATGTCTAGAACGTTCGCTGGACATTAAGAATATCGTCAGAGATTTCCCGGAATATTCAGAATATTGCTTAAAAAAATACATGGAGAAATTAGAGCGAAAAAACATAGCAAAATGTGCTAAATATTGATAAACTGAAAGGAGAAAAAAAAAAAAAACGTAACAACAACAAACAATAATAATGGAAAAATATATATATGTTATTTTTTAATTTTCGTAGAGTTTAAGCAAATAATCTTCAATATTGATCAAAATGAAAAACAAGTTTTGAAATTATAAAATGTTACAGTTTCAGAGCAAAAATTTATTAACCATTTATCCTTATTAATCAAACTGAAAAATATGTTATGAAACTGTAAAATTTTACAGTTCTGAAGAATGTTTTGAAATTGCAAAATTTTACAGTTTTAAAACATGATTCATTTTAATACCAAAAAAATTGAAATTGTAAAATTTTATAGTTTTTACCGCCTATAACTAAAACTCGAAAACAACTTCTTCAAAACTTGAAAATTTTCTCCATTAAAACAGGAAAAAAGAAATGTACATCAAAGAAAATGTAAAAAAATTGAGAGATTGAAGGAGAAAGAGAATTGTACTTTGGCAACCATTTTTGATTTAGATCTATTCAGATCTGATGTAGATTTACTCAAATCTGAGTAAATCTACATCATATCTCAGATTTGAGTAGATCTACTCATTTTCTTGGCCAAAAACTCATCTTTTTTGCCGTCAGTGAAGGTGAAGTAAAGAGTCGGTGGTTGTCGATGAACCTTAATTGATTGTGATCATCGGTTATCGGTGACTATACATCAAAAAGAAAAAGAGAAGAAGTAAGACGTGATCGTCTGTCGCCGAAAATCAGGAAGAGAAAGAGAAAGAGAGAGAGAAAGTTGAAGGCAAAGAAAGAAAAAAAAACGCTACAGGGCTTTTAAATATAAACAAAACGTTATGAAATTAAATATGCCACACCTATTTCAAATATGACTCATTGATAATTTACTTTTTTTTATTTTTAATTTATACTCAAATATGACTCATTGATAATTCAACAATGATAGAGATCCCTTTTTGAAGGATGCCACAATTCCCAAAGTGATCCACACTACTCACGATGTGCGCCTCACACATATATGAGTAGGCCTCACACATCATGAGTGGTGTGGATTACTTTAGAGGCAATGAAATCTTCCAAAAAGGAAGACTCACTCATTTTCCTTGATAATTTACCTTTTTCATTTTGAATTTACACTCAACCATACCCAATTTAAGACACAATGGCTAGCCCATTGGCAACCACGTTGCCCCCTTCCCTAATTTTTTTTTTTTTTGTTTTGTTTTTATGACTCTTTCTTGTCAATTTTTTTATTTGGTTTGTAAAAAATAACTAAGTCAAAAATTACTTTATCATGGTTACTTCTCAGAACCTTCCTTTGTGACACATGGACATGATTCATGAACGGTTGAAAGTTCATAGTTCCCAATTTAGCGGTGAGCTAGTCGCAGTCGACCACCACCAGCCCTCTCCAACTGAGCATGAGCTTCACATGCTTACCATTATGTGCCTAATTTACATTCGTTGGTCTCACAACCAAATAGTCATCACCAAACTTTTTTCACACCATCTATCTAATTCATGCAAACTTCCCAAATAAATAAATAAACAAAAATGATTGAGACTTCCAAATTTATGAATTCCATGACTCCCAAAAATGAAATGATTTGAACCATTCATATATTTATTTTTATTTTTTTCTATCTCTCTTACATGAGTGATTCAGATTATTTTAGAATCATAAAAATCTCCAAAATTAGAGGTCTCAATCATTATTGATAAATAAATTTAACAGCACCACATAGAGGGGAGCCACTAGAATGGCAGATTAAGATCCCCCCCCCCCCCCAAATGACAATGGAACCATAGAGGAAGCAAGTATTGAATACAAAAATAAATAAATAAATAAATAATAAAAATAAAATTGTACCATCCATATTTAAATGGGAGAAAAAAAAAAAGTAAAAAAAATAATTTTTAAACTAATGAAAATAAAGGAGTATTGAATTTTGTTTTCTCACTTCTCACTTTTTTTTATAAAGGTTTTCTACATTTAAATTTGATATGACATGAATCTAAGCCATAAAATTTTATTTTCTATGCTTTTTTTCATATAAGAGGAAACAATTCAAGTAAAATACGCGTTTAGGGAAAAGAAAATTCAGAGTAAAAGTCCAAACCAACCAGTATTGTGCGGCTCTTAATGCATCTCTCAACTCTCACTCTGTCTGTCTCTCTCTCACTCAAGTCTCACCTCACCATACCAACCATATATAAACCAAGCCCCTCAAAGCTACACCACTACTAACATATCTTCACAACAAAAACATAATAAAAAAGCAAAAGCAAATACAACCCACAAAGCACATCTATCACAAAAGTTCATAGGAACCACACAAGAAGCACAATAAAAAGAAAATAAAGTTTCTGATTTTTTTTCATTTTTTTCCTAGTAGTTGGAGAGGAACAAACTAGCTGTTTGTGTTGTTCTTCTTCAATGGCTACTTCAATATCTGCAACTGGGTTCATAGGAGGGTTGTGTTCTTCATCCTTCCATGGAAGTTGGGGAACATCCATGGCAGGTGAAGACTACACCATGCTGGCTAAGTCGGTCCCAACCCATGTACGGGTTGGGAAGCCGGTAAGGTCACAGCCTATGATGAAGAATGTTAATGAAGGGAAGGGTCTGTTTGCTCCGGCGGTGGTTGTCACCAGGAATATCATCGGCAAGAAGCGATTCAATCAGCTCAGAGGCAAAGCCATTGCTTTGCACTCTCAGGTATACCTTCCTCTCCCAACCTCATCCACCAATTCTTTTTGTTGTACAATTGTTTATCATTGTCTTGTGTTGCCAAATTGTGTGGTTCAACTTCTCAGTCTAAAATGACTTGAATTATCTGGAGAAAGAATATATATAATTTCAATTGGTATATTTTTCTCAGGTGATTACTGAATTCTGCAAGTCAATAGGAGCAGATGCAAAACAGCGACAAGGACTGATTAGGCTAGCAAAAAAGAATGGAGAAAGACTCGGATTCCTTGCTTGATGATGAAAAAGCCCATGCCTCTCTGCTGTCAAACATGACAAATGTGTTTTTATCATAGTTCTTTTAGTTTAAGGACTTCCAAATATATACTTTGTTCTATTGGAATGTAAACTAGATACATCCCCTGTTTTTATTGTAGTTGAAAAATTTTCTATATTCCCATTTATTGAAATGAAGCACAAGGAGGTATTTTGCTTGTCAACTAAGAAAATCAAATTCCTACCTACCCACAAGGAAAGGAAAATCAATTAGATTTTGGCAGCTCAATTGCTATGGTTGTAAAATGAATTAGGTTAGTGTTCATCTCGTTAAAAACTCAAACGAATTAAAGATTACAATGTTTAAGAACTTGTTAATTGTTAAGATTTTGACTCTTACAAAAACACTAAACTACTCAACCTCAGTTCAATTGGACTTTGTTGAAGATTGTCATGAAATATAAAACTAATCACGTATGACCACATTCGTGAATTTTTCAAATCAAGATTGAACTCTGCTTTAAAGATGTAAATCTGTTGTCAATGTTTCCATATGTAAATTCAATGACCCTATATTTTAAATAGGTATTTAGTTCAAATAATTAATTTTCAGTAGATTCATAATGACCAGACCATCACTCACAAATTATATGTCGTCTGATAAGAGTTTAATGACAGTGATGGTAGATACTGAAATAATATATATATACATACAAAAATTAGTTATTCAAGCATTCTATTTGCAAAAGACAGCAAATTGGCAAAGTTCTATTAGTCATATATTGAATGGAGCAACTTGAGAAACAATCATCAAAAAGGACAAGATTTCCAAATATCAAATCATAAGAGTACATTTTACATCCAAATCCAAAAAAGCATCTCACACTCACAAAATCCTCCAATTAAATTTGCAGTAGAGATGAGCACCCTATGGAAACAGTAACACAATCTAGTACTTGTCACAGCTAGGCAACTCTGCAAGTAGAGAGCTCAACAATCAGGCCAATGGGCGGTTACACATTGTATCGACCTTTTGCTGATCTTTCCCTTCTAGAATCATCCTGCAAAAAAACGAAGCAGTTGAGAGATATAGGAAGATGCAGAGGTGCTAAACACAGATAATCCTACAATAATACTAAAACTTACATGAAAACTGTAAGTAATCTTGTCATTAACGTCGATAACCTCCTTCCATTTCCTCCCAATGCCCATCTACATCACAACAGTTGCGTTCACATTATTAAACAAAACTCATTTAATTAAACAAACACTTGTCGGATGCAAGGAAACCAACAAGGTCTAGCATTAAACAAGGGACAATGATGGAATAGTTCCTCAGGTATTTCCCTAAAGAAAATAAGAAATATTCATCATATCTTGAAACTTCATAAATGATGTCATACATACAGAAAATAAACTCGCTTCAAAGCAACAGCCGGAAGAACAAGAAACCATTTCAAATGCTACATACAACATCAGAGTGATTACATATAAATGTGGTTCCCAAACCACCTTCAATAGGCCCACTAACCAAATCGAACTTAGTCTTTGAGCATTGCCTCCATCAAAAGCTACTAACAAGCATATGAAGATAAGGAAAGCATGAGACAGCAATGTAGAACTATACTAGTTATTATGCAGCACAATTTCATTTTCCAAGTCCCTGAATCAACCCTTACTGCCAATGAAAAAATTTATAGCCAAAACTTCTCTCATGTACCAAAATCGTCCCTTTGGCAGCACATGGTAAGAAAATTATAGCTTAGTCAGGTTTAACAAAGATCAATAACCCTACTGAAAATAAGAATTAATCTGAAAACCTATTCAACATTTTACCCAGGATTCAACATTACTCACTTCAATCCTCTTCACTAGATACCAAACATTCTCTCATCTCTGCTCCAACAGGTGAACTTTACCATGGTGATAACTAAGATTTACTACACTATGTATTAAACTACATTTTCACAGCATTAGAAGTAACTGTCTTGCCTTACACATACAATTTAAAGTGACCAAACTAAAAATTAAGCAGTACAAAAGCATAAACATACAAGATTGCACCCTGCTTTTTGATGCCTTTCTCTAATAAATTTACTTGTCAAAAAACAAAGATGAATCATGGGAAGAGAAAAGCAGAATCATGGGGAGAGAAAAGCAGACACATATCTCATTAATGTGAGGATTTGAAACTCTGCACAATGTTTTCTGCTACATGAATGACAATATTATAGAGGCCAAAACCCTCACAAAATAGTAGAATTATTAGTGTTTCCTGAGAAAAATTAATAGAAAATAGGTCAGCATGGCTAAAACCTATATATAATGTGTGTGTGTGTGTGTGTCGGAGGATTATTAGTGTTTCTTGAGAAAAATGAATAGGAATCAACCCCATGGCTTAAAAACACACACACACGCACATTTTGTGCCAATATCATTAACGCTATGTTTGGTTGGGGATTTGGGAAGGAATTTGGAAATGAAAAGAGAAAATGTGTGCGAAACTAGGTGAAATGTAAATATATTTTATTCACATTTCGCTTACCTTTTTCCTTTCCATTTCTAAATCCCCCAACCAAACATAGTGTAAAAGAAAAAATTCTTTAGGATAAAATTAAAACAGATAACAGAGAGTAAAAGTTTTCTAGAAAAATATAACCTTTTATTTTAACGAAACTAGTAAAATAAGTTTTTACCAATAAATAATAAAAACGGTAATAATGTATTAAATAAAACCACACTCCATGCTGTTTGAAAGAACTTTCTGTGCAAACCACCACTGCTAAGAAGAAGCTTTCACTAAACAAATTGCAGCTCTTCAACTGCCATGAAATTTTACTACTCCACTAGCTTCTATATAAATGAAAGGCATCTCTTTGTTGCCAAAGGCACCTGAAAAAATGTGGACTTCAAAAGTTGAAACAGCTCCAGTAGTAGAAAGCAGATTGAATGTTGAAAGGGGCAAAAAACCTACAATTGTCTATTCTACCAAATTCTCTCAAACTTTCCCTAAATAACTATTCAAATTAAAATTTCTAATAAACTTTATTTATATGGTTAAAGTTTATATAATACAGTGCTTTAGAACCTTTTAAGCATCTAACACCAAACTGTTAAAATATCAATACTAACAGGCACAACAGTGTTCTATGAAACAATTTACATCTTTCATAACAGTAAAAATTACTTTAAAAAATGAAGTTACTTAATGATAACAAAGCATATGAAAACCACGAAAAAATAGAGGTGCCAATCAACATAACCAGTGAAGTAAAAGACTAAAACCTGAGCAGCCTCATTGGATGCTGTCTTAGTCCACAACGCAAGTTTGTCCTGCCTTTGGCGCACACTTGCAACCACACCACATATCTCATCAGACTCATCAAATTGCTCTCCAATCAAAGCCATCAACTGCACAACAAAAATCCATTAGTCACCAAACACACAAATAAGTTTTCTAATGGAAGGCCAACATGTCATGTACACCAATTCAAATTGTTATAAGCTGATACTAAGAAGAAGGATCAGAATTTTACAGTTTCGAGCCACATGGTATCGAGGTTAGCCTTTCTGCTGCTAGTAACAGTCCACTTGCCCCCATTAGCACACTCAGGGTCTTCCCATTTGGGCTCAATCCCAGCTTTGAACAAATGAAATTCAGCATTTGCAGGAAACTTGCTGGGCTTAAAAATTTGATCATACAAACTGCACAAAAGTTCACAACTTCACAAATCAATACACAAAATCTCATCCATATTTTTCATATCATGTGCAAAGATTTAGAGTAATCAATTAAAATCAAATGGAATATCAGTTTCTCATTAAAAAAAATCAAATCTTGGGTTTGTTTTGTTCGTCCTCAGTGAAAGAAAGAATCAAGAACCTACCAAATTTATTATAAATAAATAAATAAAACATTGAAGCGAATCAAGAAATTCATTTAACAATTCATATGAGGTTGTGTCCAGATTTATGGATTACAAATTAAAAGATTTGGGCACTAAACATTCAAAGAGAATAGCTCAAATTTAGATATAGAAATCAAGATTGAGTTTGAAAGCATTACCAGATGGATAATGACAAATTTGAAATAATAATATAAAATATTAGTTATTTGAAATCCCTTATAATGTAAAACTAGTCAAGTTTATCTTGCCCTAAATTTTTTGATCTATCTATAGTTGATTCAAAAGAAAACAATCTACAGTTTAACCAGATCAAACAGAACACAAAGCCAAATCATGACAAAGAAAGAGAGATAGATGATTGATTACCACCAGAATTCTTCAACAGTTTCGAAAGTGTAGACCTTGCGAAGAGCAGAACCCCAGGCGGCGCCTTGCTTGGGCTTCGACTGGTTGTCGACCCAGAACGTCCACTTCCTCTCCAACCGGTGTGGCTGCTTCGTCTCCGCCGCCTCCTCCGCCACCACCGCTCCGGTCGATTCCACCGCCGCCTCCGCCATTCTCTCTCTCTCTACAATATATATATATAGCGCACTAGATTTTATTGATGAAAGCAAAGAATGAGATGAGATAGTTTGGTATTCTGGCCGTAAATAGAGAGACTGTTGAATGGTGTTTAGGTTTTTATAAACGACGGTTCGGATCTTGTAAATGGCTTCGAAGTCTGGAGATTTGGGTGGGCCAGTGTTATCTATGGTCTGGGTCGTTGAGGGGGAAGTCTGGGCCTAGACAATAGGCCCAGAAAGTTTGGAATCGGTTCTTGGGTTGGAAAAGTTTAAACTCGGAGCAGACCAAGAACCAGTAAAGATGGATCATGGTTGGGGTGGTTTGCTTGTGATGGGCTTGACTAACTACGGCAAATGGGCCGTTTTGGAGCTCAATTGGAATTCAAGAAAACTGAATGATTAACCCCTAGTCACTCTTCATTTCATGTCTCCCCCTTCTCTAAACCCCAACTCTATGTAATGTTTGTATCATAAAATTGAAATCCAATATTTTTAATAATTATTTTTTATTAACACACTTATATTTTAATTTTTGAAAAGTTACTATAAAAAAATCCCAAACACTATTTATAATTTTCTAACTCTCTTTTGGTTTAGTTGAGTATAACTTATCTTTTGATTTTTGTAAAAAATAGAAAATATTTTGGATTAAAATTTTTTTTTTTATAAAAAAAAACATTAAAAAGCACAACCAAGAAAAGTCAAGGTGGTGTATGCACATGGAGGGGTGATTATTTAATATTTTTTGAAGTATGAACACATGATATTTCATAAAGTTTTGATTGGTAAGAAGAAATAGAAACTCACGATTTATGTTGGGATGAAGAAATAATATAAAGACTAAATAATTAATAATTAATTTAAAATATGACGACATGATATTCTAAAATTATTAAATAATTTTCTCATGTGCAGGTGGAACATGCAATTCCAATTGCAAACAAAACTCATTTTTGTGAGGTAAATATGTTTGGTTTCCAAAAATCGCATGCACGACCTGTCAGTCACCAAGCTTCACCACTTTTGCATGCTTGCCACGGATTTGATTCCGTGGCCATTCCCATACGTCACACCTCTCTCTCTCACTTGCCATTTTCTTCACCGCCGAACAACCCCTTCAAAAAGTCTCTTTATAAAACATACACACACACACTAGAGAATCATAGAGAGAGAGAGAGAGAGAGAGAGATGGCGGCAACTCAGGACAGGAATGCGATGGCGACGGAGGCTCCTCTTGCGCCGGTGACTATGGAGAGAAAGGTTCGGACTGATTTGGAGGCCTCTCTTCCTAAGCCTTGTATGTCTCTCTCTCTCTCTGTTTCATTACTCTTTTTCTTTTTTCTTTTTTCTTTTTGTCTCTGACATTTTGTCAGTCAATACAGTTGCATTTTTTGTATTAGCCGAGCATTTGGGTTATTGGGTTGTACTTTTGAGAGCCACTTAACTGAAACATTTTCTTCTCACTTTTGAAGAGTAAAGAATAAACGGTGTGTTTGGAATTGGATTGGATTATACTGACGGTTTGGTTTGGAAGCTCACTGTTTTGTGATTTTAGACTGGTTTTTTTAGGTTCACAATAATTGCAGTTTGGTTGTCCAAGATAAAGTTTGGGTTGTCTTTGTAATCACAAAACTCAAAAGTGGCTACAAAAATAATTAGTGGTTAAGCGTGAGGGTGTAATTGCACCGAATTAAAATTTTAGACTGTGTTTGGTTGTAGCGATTTGGAAATAAAAGGAAAAATGTAAGTAACATTTAACTATATTTTATTCTTATTTAACCTATCTCTTTCCTCTTTTTTTTCTAAATTTTTACACAAATTCATGAATCAAACACATTATTTTTATAAAAAAAATTCCTACCCAAACACTTGAATCAACTGTGTAATATGTGTCATTAGGCTATGTTTATATCATGTATTTGATTAAGAATTTAAAAAGAAAAGGAGAAAATGTGTGTAAAAAGTAAAATGAATACTATATCTTATTTGCATCTCACCCACTTATCTTTGTGCTAATGAAGTCTCAAAAAGCCTCCACCTTTATGCTACTAATGTGTCTCTTTGGCATTCATGAATTTAGATTTGGCCAGAGCATTGGCTGCTCCAGACACAGACCATCCAAATGGAACACCAGGCCATAAGAATTATGGGTTGAGTGTTCTTCAGCAACATGTGGCCTTTTTTGACATGGACGACAATGGAATCATTTACCCTTGGGAGACATATACTGGTAATTTCCATGCATTTACTTTGTCATGCTATCATTTGCTTCCTACTGGACCATAACTTCACCTTCACGAAAATAAAATAATGAGGAAAGAAAGACAGAAAATTTGATTTGATTGTTTTTGTGCGTTTTGTCAAGATGAAACTGTTGGTCAAGGGCTATGGCCTTCACTATTCAAGTTCCCAAGTTTCGTCTTTGGCCATGCCAATATGGTGGCTGGTTGAATCACTCTGCTGCCCGGAATTTAAAAATGCCGGGTTATGAGTTGTCTCACACTACGTTTGAATGGGGTGGTTTGGTGAGAAATGATGCAAAAGTGAACTCTTTTCTCATTTTCAATTTATCAATTGTTTATAAATTGAGTGAGAAATGGTGAGAAAGAGAATTTGTTTACTAAGGTTATGTTTGGAGATTTGGAAATGGAAAGAGAAAAGGGATTTAGAAAGAGATTTGGAAATGAAAAAGGGAAAAGATAAGTGAAATGTGAGAAAAATATAATTACATTTCACACATCTTTCCTCTCTCTTTCCAAATCCTTTCTCAAAATTCATGAACCAAAGCAAGTCTGCTTCATTTTTTACCATGAGTGATGAGATTTAGTGAGAAACAAGTTGATTGGTCACAAGATTGCCCGAAGAAAGGTAAAAATTCCACTCATATCCCCCTCTCTTGATAGTGAAAATATATTTTTTTTCTCATAAATGAGATATCACAATCATTTCTTTTCCTTTCTCACCCTCCAAACAGAGTGTCAATTCTAAATGTCATTAGTTTTATACTTTAAAAGGAAAGTGTAAACATTGTTTCTAAGTGTAAACATTCCCCTCTTCTTTTTGTTTCTATCGCAGGGCTGCGTGCAATTGGTTTCAACATGATTGCATCTCTTATAATCGCTATTGGTATTAATGGAGCTTTGAGTTACCCTACTCTTCCCGTAAGTTCATACTCTTTTTCTAGGAAATAATAATTTATGTGTTTTGAAACAGTACTTATGTAAATATTTTCAAATGTGATCATGTGCCTCATCAAAAAATTAGCTAACTATTTTGGAAAAGAATGAAGAAAAAACAAAGAAAAAATTGGAGTTTAAAGCTAAATAATCTACATTTGACCTTGATTTTCTTTATAGTCGTTACATTGAGTTACAAGCCATCTAACACATGGCCTGTTTCTAGGTCATGTGAGAACCTTGTATTCATTCTTTAAACACAAGTCAATCTGAAACATTTTTTTTCCCCTGTTTGGTGGGATGCTCATTCCTTCATCTGTCAACTAAAAGTAAAATAGAATAATTTTTGTTTCCATTGAAAAAATATACATGTCTCATATCGTCTCTTAAGCCACCCAAGCTTGGTTAATATACTCTAGAGGCCCCTATACTCTTGTGGTCAATTGGTTTTGAGTTGGATGCTTTGACAAAACCAATGACCTCCTAGTGAGATACATAGGTTCTGGCCATGGCGTTAACCCCAATGGTTCCATTATTTGTAACTTTTCTAATTGCTTGTATTGTCTGTTTGTTGTGTGGGGAGAACATCATTTTCGCGCAATTCTTTGATTTAGGAGATTACTTAGAGCTTGAGTTTCAAAAGACAAGAAAAACAAAACAGAAAAAACAAAAAACATTCCAACAATACAGAATTGAACTCAAACTACTCAGAAGGCCTTACTAGAGTCTCAAATAATTCAAGCAATGGGAGTCTCAAATAATTCAAGCGATGGGGATTGTTTGTTGTCCTCTTGGTTTTAATGGTTAAAGTATTGAAGCTGAGGGCTCTAGTTTCAATCATAACCAGTTATAGCTTAAAATATCAAAAACACTAGTGATTTTGTTTCCCTCTTATCTCATTCCTTGCACTGGTATTTTTGTAGGGGTGGATACCTTCTCCTTTTCTCCCTATATACATTGCCAATATCCAAAAAAGCAAGCATGGGAGTGACTCTGCAACTTATGACACTGAAGGAAGGTAAGCATATCAGAATTCACAAGTAATGCAAATAAATCATCTAATGCAGTTTACAATTCTCTAATGTTGTTTACGTTTGCATTCCGTATCCAATAAATACGCAGGTACATTCCTGTGAACTTTGAAAACATCTTTAGCAAGTATGCTCGCACAGTCCCCGACAAGCTCACGTTTGGAGAGATCTGGGAAATGACCCAGGGAAATCGAGAAGCATTTGATATCTTTGGCTGGTTTGTGCCAAGATTTGCACACTACATTCTATTTCCATTAATGTTGCTTTGGATTCCTTTAGCTTAATACTTTTGTTTCACTGCTATTTTGGAAGGTTTGCAAGTAAGTTCGAGTGGGGAGTACTGTATGTTCTCGCTAGGGACGAGGAAGGTTTTTTGTCCAAGGAAGCCATTAGGCGCTGCTTTGATGGGAGTTTGTTTGAGTATTGCGCCAAGATGCAGATGGGCGGCGAGGAGAAGATGGGCTGAACCAATGTTGGCTTTTGTGGTGGCTATAAATGGCTATCTACTTTAAATAGTTGTGAAAATCACTTAATATGAGGTAATTCTGTTTTGTGCATATTTTGACTTTGTTGTGGCCAAACATTCCGCTCCTAGACTTGTCTATAGACATATATATGTCTGTTGGATGTGTATGTAATGGATTTGCCTACCGTGTGCAATAAAATCTGAGTTGGTTCTCTCATTTCCAAATATCATAATGTCAAAAATGTCACTGCACTTTTAGGGGAGAGATTGAGATTTGGAGCATGTAATTGTATCATTTTTTCTCCTCAATTCAGAAGAATGGAATCCCAAGATTTAGGGGGGAAACAATCAAATCTGTTTATAAGCTCTGTTGTGCTATATGTGAATGGACGTTCCTAAGTTCCTATAACTTAACACGATAAATCAGTAATCTTTGGAAAAGGGAGAGACTTTTTCAATATTCTTTGATTTCAAAGCGACATTATTAAATGCGTTTGTAAGTTGAGAGCTCCTCAAGCTGGTAAGTTTAGCTTTAGTACCGATTATTTATGGTCACTTAGGAAAAGCGAAAATTACTGAAGTTGGAATATTATCTAGTAAAAGGGCAACTCGTCTTAATTGTAAGATTTGCCACTAGCATTTTGACAGGTTTGAGTATAAGATTCGTGTATATCTTTTTCCTAAATATTACTTTAGCAGAAGTATTGTGGATAGTTCCAGAAGTTGAGATGCACAAGCATATATACATACCCAAAGGTCCAACAAAACAAACACGGTGCAAGTGTGAATGAAAATGCAGACTCGAGATAAAAATCAATCAACTCATCAACAGTATACAAACATAGCTTATTTTTGTTAATTTCTAACAAAAAATATATAGTTTTTATCACAAGACAAATCTTGTAAACAGAGTCTCTCTTGATCAATCAAGAAACATAGTACATGGGATTTGGAAGCTTAAATGTTCTTTTAGCAGTAGGGAGTCCCTCAATGCTACTCCATTGGTCTCCAACAATGCCCCAAATGTGATACCCTTATTCAATCAATTGCTTCCTTATATCAGCCTTGTATTTCTGTACTTCCTTATATTCATCACTTGGTCCCCTACATCAAAAGGATAATAATGTTCCAATCAAACATACATTTAAGTACACAAAATTACTTTAAAAATGAAATTTTTTTCATTTAGTCAATTCTTTTCTGATTAAAGTACCAGTGAGTCCTATTAATATGATGGTAAATATGACTAAATCATATTTATCAGGAAAAGTAAGATCTGTTAGGTATTTTTCAATAGATAAATGAGCTCAGACCTTTGAATAAGACTAGTCCACCCGTGGAAACCAACATCAACATGGTTGTCAATAGTGGCAGTTCTAAGTTGCTCTCTTCTTGAAGAAACCAAAATGATTTGCATTCCTCTCCCTTTTACTCTGCCACTCTTCCAAAGAGCTCATGTTCAACTTTTCTCCCCTATATCACATTAAAAAAAATACCCATTTTACCAAAAACATACCAAGATTGTAAAATGATTATAGGATTAGCAAATTTACAGTACAGATCAAACTTACCCAAAATGGTGTTTCTCATAGTATGGCACGGTCGACAAGAGCTTGTCATCAATGTCAAAAATCCAGGCATCTCTGCCATCTCTCTTCAAGCTGCAGCTAGTGCTAAGAAACACAGTGCACTCATCAACTGCCCTCTCTGAGTCCACCTTGTATTGGATTGAGAGTATTTTTCAACGTATTCAGTGCATTCCTCTGGCACGACTTCGAATTCCGGATGTGAAGCTCAACATTCATCCTCCAACTCTCACAGTAATTTTTCAAGGTGATTTCCATCCCATGTTTTGCCTTCTGGTTCAAAATGTTCCAATCTGCAGCTATCAAACCAATGCAAACACTCAAGAAAGTTAAGAGAAAAGTGAAGTTTTTCCACATTGTTGTCATCTTTGGCAAGAGAGGTACAATGAAGTTTTTGAGAGAGAGAGAGAGAATTGGGATTTTAAGGAGGAATTGGTGACAGGTTGAAGTGGGGTCACATGGGTATTATATTTGAATTAGTTGTCACCATGTCTTTTACTTGTCTAGTAGATCACATGAAGAGTTAGGGTGTCAAGCATGATTCTAAATCGCGGTATCGGATAACGTAACGGTATCGATTGTGGAGTATCGGTATCGACAGTATCGATCGGTATGTATCGGGAATCGGGTGTCGCGACGGTGAAATTTTAAAAATCATTTAACAGCTTTTTCTTTTCCGTACCGGTCCGAACCAGTGAGTATCGGCCCATCGCGGCTTGTGTAACGGTTACAGACCGATACGTACGGGAACTCGGCCGATACGCCTGCGATTTTTAATCTCAGCGGTATACCAACCTGTATCTGTTGCGGTACCCTATTTTTCCGACACGTATCGATCGATATGTAGCGTATCAGCCGGTTTTTAGAACTATGGTGTCAAGTGGCTTAAACTAAAGAAGAAACAAATCCATTTGATGGAGATGTAGAGCCTAAATGCTTTCAAAATCTAATAGCCACACATGTGAATGAGAACAAAGATAATTGACAACATTTTTTTTGCAAAGGAATTGTCTTGATTTGATTGGATGTATATGAAAGAAATGTTATGATCTTCTCTCCTCAAAATATGCATTTCATGTGCTTATAGTTGCTTGATATGTTATTTAATTAATTTTTAATCTAAAAGATAAACAAATCGTATGATTTTTTTGTGATAGAACAAAAGGACAAACTACTTTTTGAGATAGAAAATCTCAACACGAAATTAGTGCCAATTATGATTATAGTGCCAATTTAAATGAGCTTGCAACGTGCAGTGGAACTCGCGGATGGTTCTCATTGCCTTGGTCATCATGTTTGCATCGGTTGAGATCAGCCAAGCTGATGCCAATGTACAGGACACTTGTTGAGCAATAATGTAACCCAAGATCGTAAGAGTGCTGAGGATATATGCTATGAGTCCTTTTGCAGCAAATTCTAACAAATTTGGGCACCAAAATGTAACTCAACTAGCAGAAACAGTCTTATTGAGCATTTAAATAAATAGAACTTTTATGGTTTTTTATTTTTTTTATTTTGTGTGTTTTCATATCTTTTTTAATACTAGTTTTTGGTCATATTGTTTTGGAATATTGTTTTTTAAAAATAAGATTGCAAACGAGTCAAATCAAGTGAAGTTGGCCTAATTTTAGGCATGCACACATTTTTTTTGGATTAATATTGTTGTCATCATCATTTTAGGTTTTAATTTTTTTTGGATTAGTATTGTTGTCATCGTCATTTTCGATTTTCAGGTTCTCAAGGATGCCAGTGGTAGATTAAGTGTAAGAGTTTTAATTGAAGCGGGTAATGCTACGTGAAATAAATATCATAAAAATCTTTATAAAAATAATTAAAGAGTGATTGCATAATATATAATAAAACATTATAATTAATCAAAGTATGAAAAATCTTCATAAACACTTTTCATAATATTTATTTCATGATAGTTAACATTATTACTTTAATAATCATGATGGAGGCGAGCTTTATGAGCGTATTAAAATTTTAACTTAATTAGTTTATCAAACGAGAGCCAAAAACTTCTCAAACCAAGCGAAGGCTAGTGGTAATGATGAACAGAAAGTTGAGGCAGCTACGCGTATGTCAAGATGCTCAAGATTTTACTTTTTTGGTATGAATTTTTACTTATGATTCTCTAGAATGGATCTCTTGCAATAATTTTATTACGATAATTCAACAATTTATATTTAAAATTAAAACTATAAATTATGTATTTTATTAACATGTCTTACTGTAATAAAAAAAACACAGCAAGATCACTGAAAAAAATGATAAGCCACACGAGAAATACTGGAGTCTAGACTGCTCACATGAACCAGTCATCTCCGGCTCCATCCATGCAAAATCAAAACCTGCATATTATGAGTCATAAGAGAATAACTGGACTCTAGACTGCTCACATGAACCAGTTATCTCAGGCTACATCCATGCAAAATCAAAACCTACAATTGTATGCAACCATGTTTATTAAAAAAATGTCACATGACAGCATCTTAATCAATTTGATTTGTTAAAAATAAATTTAAAAACAATACCATAAAATCAATACAATATAAAACAAAAATTGTACTCATTGCATCCTGAAATTCCTCATCAAAGAATTACCAACAATAAACCATAGACAAATTCAAACCCAATTTTAAATACTTCAAAAAGCCAAATGAATAACAAACACGTCATTTACGATCCAAAATTGAAAACAAGGTCAAGCACCTCTCAGCAAAAGAGTATATTTAAAACATTTTTTGGGGGGGTAAATCTAAGACACGAGAACATGAGACTATTTTTTTGGATAAATCCAATAGCACTTCACTTGCTTAGTTCTTCCAAGGCTTCATCAAGTCTTTCGACTTCCCTTTCAGTTCAGAACTTAGACAATAGCATTGGCTGCACTAGCAATCCTCGGCCACAGGTCCGCACACTCCTTGCCAATTGGACCCGTAATAGCAGATCCTGAAACCACCATGAAGCCAGTGGTTAGATACATATACAATAGCCCAAAAAACAAACTCACACTGGAATAAACAGTGAAGAGGAAATTGTTAAACAAACCCCTCATTTAAAGGTGGTGTGAGAAGCAGCAAGTCAACAGTGCAAGGAAGGTCTTTAATTTGAGAGGTCCCCCAAAAAAATTATGTTGGTATCCACATTACTTCCATGAATTGATTTACCATCCACAATAAGATATTTTGAATTTCATAAAGCTCAAATTTCCTTTGGTGAATTGGTTTCATTGAGGAGCCTCTCACCAAAACACCAATAAATAATTAATATCATATCAACAGCCAAGTTGATTGAACATGTACAAACAACATAGGAAACATATAACAGCCCAAAGTAGGACCTTACAAGGACACAAAATGTAACAACCACCAACTCTCCTTACAACAAGGCAAAGAAACAAGAAAAGCACATACAGATAAACAATGCTTTAGTTTGGGATTTTAGTTTTAAAAAGAGAGAAGGGGGAGAGAAGGGGGAGAAAAGGCTATACACAATTTATATAAAGAATGGGCACTTCTACCAAATAGAAATATCAGAGAGACTAAATAATAGGCCCAAATGCGACAAAAGACTTGTCTTTTTCTCAACAGTTCCAAACATAAAAAGGGTTGCAATAATGTATCAATCAATCAAATGTTCATGGGAATATCTCTCAATTTGGTTTAAAAAAATAATTGAGTTAAATTTGTTAAAATGATAACTTACCTTTCATTTCTCCTTTTGGATTAACAATGACACCAGCATTATCTGCAATAATGCAAAAAGTACATATTAGCAACATCAAAAAGAACATTCAATTGATTCTTGGAAAAGAAAAATAAATCCTCAGTTAGCAATCTAAACCAGCCACTCGGCAATACAAAAGAAGCCTCATATGAAGTTAAAGGAAGCACCAAAAAGAGACTATTGTGGACCAACTTTAGATGCTTTGAAAAGCATTAATGCATCTGAAACAATATACATTTTTTCCCAGGCTAGTAATTGCATCAAATAGAGAACTGTAAAGGCAGATTAAAGCTTATGGATATCCAAATAATTTTTCTTGATCTAAGCAAACTTTTTTGTTAGAAGTTAGAAGTTAGAACTGCTTGTATACTAGCAAGTAAGCCAAGTATTACATAAGAAGCAGAAAATTACAACAATACAATTGCAATGCAGAGTGGGGAGATGAGATAATAAGACAATATTGAACAAAAGGCATAAATACGACACAATTGGGTTTCCAATTGTGTATATGCACAACTACTTCCTAGAAAATGGTCCAATTGCATATATCAAACAATGGACATGTAAGGCCTAAATGGAGCAAATGTGATCTTGAGGAGCATCATCACATCTGTAACGATAGACACTGTTGATTTTCCAGACATGTAACTGTATCAACCACGCATAAAGGAGGATACCTGACTTAGTCTGGTGATATTTGCTCACTGTTGGAATGACTAAACAATCCAATTTTGGTTTTCTAAGAGAAGACTGAAGGAAAAGAGCACCAATCACACAGCAAGCAAAAGAGGCTTTTATAAACTAATTGAAAGTACCAAAAACAGACTTTTGTGGACTAACTTGAGATTCTTTGCCAAAAATTAATGCATCCAAAACAATAAACATGGGTTTACAAGGAAAAAAGCTACAGATGGGAGGTTAAGAGAGATCCAATACACATAAAAACTTCCCCTAACTAACATAGATTCGATGCTCTTCTTCTGCAAATTAAGCCTCAAAAGCTTGTAACGATCTCAAATTTATAGCAGAAACAAGCAAAAGACATGAAATGAGGATGGCCAAGTTTAAAATTTACACATTGACAATTAATTGAAGAGAAACCTTGCTGGAAAGGATAAATACACTGTTAAATCAAATTAGTCCAAAAACCATAATAATCCAATGGTTCAGAAAATTAGTGATCATGACAGATTAAAGAAGATGACGATAAACTCAGACTCACATATCCCAATCTTGACAGGGGTGATAAACAGATTTATCATCCAATATAGGGCAAGATTGGTAATGTGCATTTAGCTGGGTATGGGAGGTGTAGAGAAACCCTAAATAGATAATGTAATTCTCACACCACATCACCAGCAGAAATAAGCAGGAAGAAATAGATTCCCCTTAAGCTCATTATTAAACCTGGATTACAAAATGAGAGAAGGGAGAATGAAAACCAAATAGATGTTTGTAGTAAATAATCAATCATGACAGTGAGGACAAAGGAGAGATTAAGAAACAAAATGGAAAAAGATGAAATGTATCAGACCACGACAGAGCAGGTACAGATTAAGAGATAATAACCCACTCGATCTAATGATTGACATTTACTGTAGCTGGTCTCAGGAAGCACCAGATTATCATTCGTGAATGATAAATTCACTTATCAAGATGCTGCTATACCAGCATACCATTCTTTTCCATATCATGTCATCCTAAAATTTCACAGCCCATCAGAGACAATTGAAAAAGTAGATTTAAGAAGCAATACAGCTAACATACAATAAATTCCAACCAGTATGATCAACCAAGTTCATAAATCTAAAAAAAACTTGTATAAAGCAATGTAACTTATACTCATCCAATTACTACCTAAATAACTCAATATTAAAACCTGTAGGCCGTGTTTGGTTAGAGGAATTGATGAGAGAAATGAAAAGGGAAAGGAAATGCAATCTCACATTTTCTTTGGTTATAATGGAGAACACAGGGGAAAGGAAAGTGAGGGGGAAATGCAAATCCACTTTTTGTCTTTTTGGTTCACTTATCCTATTTTCTTTCTCCATTTCCCAACTCAACCAAACCTAGCTTAGAATTCAAATCCTATCAATTCTTTCACTTTTCCTTTCCATTTCCCTCATCAAATACTCAACCAAACACAACCTCAATAAAAGGTAACCAGAAAAGCACAAAACAAACCCATTTCAAATCACAATCAGTATAATCAACAAGAAACATTAAATTAAACCCTTTTAAGAAGCATAAAAGGGTAACCATAAAAGCACAAAACAAACCCATTTGATATCGCAATTAGTATAATCAAGAAGAAATTACCCATAAAAAAGTAACCACAAAAGCACAAAACAAACAGATTTGACATCACAATGAGTATAATCAACAAAAAAAAACATAAAGTTTGATGATAGAGACCTTCGAAGTACATAAAAACACCGTCCTTTCGGCGCCAGGGCTTGCGCTGCCTGACGATGACAGCGGGCATGACCTTCTTCCTGAGATCAGGCTTGCCCTTCTTCACAGTGGCCATCACCATATCTCCTACACATGCCGAGGGCAAACGGTTGAGTCTTCCCTTGATACACTTTACGGAAATGATGTAGAGATTCTTTGCTCCGGTGTTGTCAGCACAGTTCACTGTCGCCGCCACCGGCAGACCCAGCGACATGCGAAACTTGTTCCCCGCCGATCCTCCACGCCCTACAATCACCCAAAAACCATGAAAAACTATACATACATACATACACGTCTAGAGAGAGAGAGAGATGAACTAACCTCGCTTCGACATTTTTGCCTGCACTGAATAGAAAAGATTAGGGTTTTGTGTGGAATTTATAGAGAAGGCTAAATCTAGGGTTTGTGCTGGTGAGCTATTTCAGTAAAATTACATAAAACACCTTCGTCTTTTTGTGTATTACCAGGAAAGTACCGTGGAATTCTATAGGGCTACAACTTTAAAGGATGTGTGGGCTTTCAAGATTAGTAGGCTTATTATTTGGCATTATATAAGGCCCATTTGTTTTTGGTGTAATGGATGGGAAGGGAGTAGGATGGAGGTAGGATTATTTAGTGTTGTGTTTATTTGTAGAGTTGGGAAAAAGATTAGGATGGAGTAGGAGATTAAGATGGAGGTTAGAAGGAGGATTGAGATGAAGGAGATGGATGTAGTATTAGAAAAATAGTGAGGGGATTATAAATTTTTTTATTTTTTATATATTGGGAATTTAACATTAATATTTAATTTTTTATATTATATAAAAATAATTTAACAATTCCTACACTAACAATTATTATCAAAACAAATAAAATTTTACTTAATCTCCTTACTATCAATCTCCTCACTAACAATTCCCTCAGTGTACATACTAGTGTACTAACTAGTGTTATGATATTATTATTGATCACATTTATTAGACAAGTTATAAATATTCAAAACCATATAAATAATACCACATCATCTATTAGTACACTAGTGTGTACATTAATTGGTACATATAACATTATTCAGTAGAAAAATTACAGCACAGTGAAAATAAAATTAAAATTATAAAAATGTGTGAAATACAAGTAATTCTGTGATGGGTGCAAGTAAAATGCTTTTGTGTAAAAAACAACTATCCCACTGGGATATAATTCCCCATATTTTAGTTGATTTTTTTATGAAAATAAGTGTAGAAAAATAAAGAATATGATGTGATAAATTATAGTCACTTTTAATTATATTAACCAAATGTGCGTGACACCTGACATTAAATCCTAATCAAAATTTCATAGCCTCATAAAATAAATTAAATTCATTAATTCTGATAATAACCTTGAACATTATGGATTTGAGTTTAAAAAACTAAAAGCAAATAATAATATTGTAATTGAGCCAACAATATTGTCTTCGAAAGTGCATCCATTTATCTGTTTGAACATTCTTATCAAAAGAACTCTCTCTCTTCCTCTAAAAGTAATTTTATAATCTTCATATTACGTTTGCTCAATGTGTCTTACCAAATCAATATTCAGTACACGAGGAAATTTTGCTTTGTATTCGCCTAAAGGGGAATATTGAAGTGAGCGTTATGTAACATGATGATATTGCGAGCTCTAGATAGAACAGGTCGGGTCGATCCACGCTTCTCAAACCGTCATCCGATCGATGATGCCCACAGAGAAACCTACACAAGAGTTCAACGAGGAACGGGGAGTCCCCCAACGAACCCTCCGATGAGCAAGTTAAAAGAATGAGAGTAATAGATGATAGAGATGGAATGCTGATAAAGAACTTAACCTTTTCTTTATCTTAGGAACTTGCTTATATCCTTTGCTCATCATTTCCTTATCCACTCCGAGCTATCATGTTGGCCGAAAGCCTATGTTCTAGCTTGTCTTGTTTATGGTGAAGCTGTTCTGTTCCAACGTGAAGGGTTGTCGTAATAAATGTTGTAGGAAAACTCATTAATGGCTGATGTGTGGTGCAATAACTCTGCAGGATCTTTGTCTGCTAATGTGGCTAGTTCCTTACTTGCCAAGTGTTTAGATGTCATTGGTGCTTGGTGTAGTGTTGGGTTTTAGTATTTGAATCATGGATTGGGCCTTAAGCGATGGGCCATATCGCTTATGGGCTTACCCATGTCAGTAGTCCCCCATTCCCAAGTGCAGCCTCAGTCCAACGAAGGGAATAAGGAAGAAAATAGGGGTTGTTAGAGGTCGACAGAATGAAGACTGAATGGAAGAGATAAGTCCACACTTCTTTGTGCCAGCTGGACCATTAGCACACCAAGGCCGATAGGTCCACATTTATGACGGAAGAGCTGGAGGAGGTACGAAGGAAGTACCAAATTCCGGCAAAGATAGAGTTGAAGGTGCCCACATCTAAGGAGAGGGCGTCAGATGCGCGACCGGCAGAGTTCTCGTTGTACGAAGAAGCATTGCGGGCAGGGTTGAGGTTGCCCATCTCCCCAGTGGTAACAGATGTATTGAACAGACTGGAGGCGGCACTAGGGCAGCTGATGCCCAACACGTGGAAAATTATAATGGCCTGCGTGATCACATGGCGACGGGCGACCGAGGAAGTGGCGATGACAATAGAAGAATTCTTTTCTTGCTACAAAGCGTCCGGCCAGCAAGAGACGTAAGTGACTTTGCAGGCGGTGGCAGGTAAGAGGTTAGTCGCCGGGCTACCATCATCCGTAAAGGGGTGGAGACCGAGGTGGTTCTATGTGTCGGCAAATGGGGCGGAGGGGGTGCGCATGACATGGAAGGTCCCTACGAAATCGACGGAGTCGAAGTTATGGGAGGAGGCAGAAAGTATGGTAAAAAATGTGAAGGAGTGGAGAGAGAAGGAAGGTGTTAGGTGGGACGACCTGGTCCGTCCTTCAGTTTTACATGCCTTAGGGTTGGGACCGCAGCCGATGGAGGAAGACCCTGCAGTGGAGGAGTTGGAGGCAAGGCGAAAGGCGGAGGAGGCGGGAGAGCGGAAGACCATTGCCAAAGAAGAAAAGTTTAAGGAGGCGCGGTTGGGGCCTGCCCCTAAGTTGGTGATGAGGGAGCGAGTCCGACCGCATCCCAAATCGCTGGGCGACAAAGACTTGATTGGCTTTGCCCCACTGTCATCCCTAGTAGACCCATTGAAAGAGAGGGGCAAGCAGGAGGTGGAGGCGGTGTTGAAGAAGGCAAAGAAAAATAGGAGAGCACTGACGGTAGAGGGGGGAAAAAAATGCCCCTGTCTTAAAGAAGATAAAGGTGGGGCGCAAGGACGCCCCTGTGGTAGATAAGATGAAGGAGGGAAGGGTGGAGGCAGTTCTAGAGAGGGAGATCGCCCAAGCGTTGAAAAAACATTTGGAGGCCGCCTAGGTGGCGAAGGAAAATGAGGGTGTAGGAGCCCAAGTGCTGAAAGAAAACTTGAGCCCAAGTGGCCAAAGGGTGGCGGTGCCTCCTATACCAGAAGTGACCCCCAGTCCCAGCGAAGAGAAAACTGTGACTAGCACTCCAGGTACGAGTGTCGCGCTGACGACCGCGTTATACCACGCGCGCGCGCTGGCAGGTTGTTGGGCAGACGAAGGGGAGAGAGCCAGGGGGGTGGTCGACTGCCTAGTGGGAGTGCTAGAGGACGCTGCTGTGCGGTCAATGGCCCGGTTGGAGGAGGCCGACCTCCTAAGAGGGTTGTGCTCGACCTAGATGGAGGCAGCGACCTTGGCGGCTGCCTTGTTGAATAAAGCAGCTCGTGCGAAGATGGAGATAGAGCTGCTGAGAGTTCAGCTGGAAGAGGTAAAGGGGCAATTCCAAAAATTATTGAAGGAGATAGCGGGCTGGAAGAAAGCCGCTTAGAGCGCAAGCGCGAAGGCACTGGAACATGCGCAAAGAGCAAAGAAAATGGAAGTGTTAGGGGTGATGCAGAGCCATGTAGCAGACCGTGGTGGTGCTGAGCTCCTCGCAACCAGATCGGAGTTGGAAGCGGAAAGCCACAAGGTGGTATTGCTGGAGTTCTAGCTGGCGAGCGAGATGAAGCAACTAGAGCTGGCCCAGCAGGCCTGCACCTGTAACAACCCTCACTTTATCTTAGTCATGCTCACGTGCATTTGTATGATCCTTGTCTTGATTAAATTTGCACTTGCAGACTTTGATTTGTTTTGTCTAAGTGTTGCTTGTATGCTTTGTTTCTTGCTTGGTGCGTTAAGCCTAGGTCACACCTTTGAACCTCTTATACCTAGGACCATCTTGGAACCACTTTGGTTGACCTCCACCTTCACCCTAGTATATTGGCCGAGATGATAAATGTTATCATCTAGGTATCCTAGATCTTTGATCCTTGCACTTAGTGATCTTGTTCCTAGACTGGTATGACCTAGATCGAGGTGTGGCACAGCTAGGTCAAGTGTTAACCCTCCTAGCCGAGATCATTGAGACCTTACTTGTCGAAACCTATGTCCTAATCCGAGATCATTACCTGTCGGAGTGCCCTTGTCACCTTGCTTGTCATACACACTTTGTCATAGCCTTGTCTTTTCACTCAGTCACTTTTTTGAGAAAATCTAATCCGGTAGTACCATGTGTCCCAGTAGAGGGTTAAGTCTGTTGGCAGTAGAGAAACCCATATCATTTGTCATATCTTGTCCTAACAAGAGAGAGAAGCTCTAGGAAGGAGGAAGAAGTTTTTAGAGGGAGGGAAGTGGATTTCCAAGCTTGATCCTTAGAGTTTAAACCATTTGATCCGTGTTTTGAGATTAGAATCTTGATCTACTTTTGTTGTTTTTTATGTTTATTTGATCACATTGCATGATTCAGCATGAATCATGAGCCATGCATTGATTTAAAGCTTGTTTTAGAAAGAGAAAATGGTGTTCTTGTGTTCTTGAAATAAAACCATGTTTTGATCCGAAAGCTTGTATCAAGATCCATGTTTTGTGTTTGTTTTCATAAGATCTTCAAGTACGGGTACCCAGGTCCATGCTTTTGAACTCATATCATGAACCTTAGATTTTGAATAAAGAAGTTATGATTTTATCATTCATGTTCTTCAAAAGAAACCCAGAATTTCCAGACTCCATTTCCCTGAATGTGGTCATTGGGACCATACCTCGGCCAAGAGGTGTGGGACCTCAGCCAAGACCTGGTTGGTACCCAACATGTTTTCCCAAGATGAGAAACAGTGTTTTAACTCCCAGCACATGTTTTGCTTTGTCTTGACTTAGTTTTGAAAGAAATGCCGAGATCATTTACACTCATGCAAAGCTTGTTTTAGGAATGCATTTCATATCCATCTTTGAGCATCTCTTCTTGTCTTCTTGAAATGCATTTATTGGGATTTGTAATGTACTTGTAGGCCTTGGATTCTTGCTTGTAATCCCCACATCTGAAGAGCTATGTGAGTGGTATTTTTAATAAAGTTATGTTATAAAGTCTTGATAAAGCTTTGCTTTGTTTTGGAAAAGTGTTTGTTCAAGTATGAATGATTATCCCTAGTTTTCGTATCAAGTATTATCTTGTTTTGATGACATTCTTGGAAAGTCCTTAGTGCTAGGGGACTATAATGCAACTAGTACCCTTGTTTGAGATATCTCCCTTGCCACCGACGGCCTTGTGTGGGTGGGTTTGTCTAATCGATTCTTGGTCAATTATTCCCTTGTTTTGTCAAGAATGTCATCCCTTGTATTATATTGATGCTAGTAAGCATCCCTTGAAGCTTTGAAAGACTTGATAGATGAACTTGGTTCATCCCTTGATTTTGTATAAGTTATTATATGTATTGTTTTGATAAAGATCTCGGATATCATTCATTTAAACTTTTATTGCTAATATCATTCACTGAGTATCCAAGCTCACCTCCTCCTTATATATATGTAGGTGATGAGCAAGAAGGCGGTAACACCTAGATGTGTTTTGCAAGATGTTTTGGATCCGTGTTTTTGCTAGCATCTTGAAGATTATGCTTCTTAGTTTTGTATTACATGTCTTTTGTATATGTCGGCTTGAGAAGCCTTTTAATCAAGATATAACATGTACTTTATATTATTTGTATTTAAGCTGTAAACCATGTTAAATTGTATGCCATTTCATTTGACTTATGCACAGCTCTTCTGGACTATTTAGATTTAAATTTATTGCTTCCACACATGTAAGCCCCATATGTATACTTTGATTGTGTGCGACTTTGTAAGTTGGCCTTTGGTAATCTCGGATTACTGGCCATCATGGCACCATTCTACTAGGGACGGAATGGGGTCGTGATAGCACCACTGCTAATGAGAGATGGGAAGAGGCCATAAGCAATAGTGAAGTACTGCGTGACCAGGCAGTCAAAGAGAAAGAAGAGGCCGACGCTCGAATAGCAGAGTTGGAGAAGGCCCTGGCGGAGAAGGGGGCCAAATCGGCGTCTGATAAGGCGGAGTTGGAGAAGGCCCTGGCGGACGAGAGGGCCAAGTCGGCGGCTGTGAGGGTGGAGTTGGAAAAGGCCCTGGCGGAGGAGAGGGCCAAGTTGGCGTCTGAGAGAGCGGCGTACCCCGACCTGTGCATTGCGGCCGTAGAGCAGTTCAAGGGGTTCATCGACTTTCAGATAGCCATTGACACCGCTGTCGCTAGCAGCTTGTCGAAGGAGGGTGAGGGGGGGCTGGGCCGTCGGGGGCGGCCGCTGGAGGAAGGAGTGAAGAGGAAGTGATCTAGAGCTTCCAGCGGTCGGACTTCTATAAGCACAAAATGAGCGAGTTCTGGGACAGCGGCTGGAAGACCTTCATGCACAAGGTGCAAGAGCTGTTTTCGGATATCGACTTCAGCCTCGTGAAGATAGAAGAAGCCGACGTCGCCTAGACCCCCCTGGATAAGGGGGTTGAGGAGGAGGATCTGGCCTCCAGTGAGGACGAGTGACCTATGTAAAAAAATTTACTTTTGTTGTTTGGTTTTGTGGTTGTCTATTTTTTTTTTTTTGTGTGTGTGTAATTTCCGTAACAAGTTGTATGTAACCGTAAGTTTTGTAAATAAAACAACGAGTTTTCTTTTGTATCATTACTGTTATGATTTCTTTTGTAAATTTGGAATAATGAAAATGGCTGAGTAGAATTGTGACGTAAGAAAGTTTAAAAATGGGTAACCAAGTTAACTTGCGGTAAAAGTATGAAGTAAAAATGTTAAGGATGGGCAGACATGAAAGTGTTAAAAATGAGAGTTTGGTTTGTATGTAAAAAATAAGTTAAGAAATGTTGTAACATGGACTTGGATTTTGTCTAAGTATGCCAACCGTGTGAAAGCTCTATTGGAGTTTTGGCTAAGACTTGGAAAGATCTACCATGGTGAAGTTTTAGTTAACTCAGTCTGGCTGAGCTCGTCGTGTTTAGTCTAGCTGAATTTTTAATTAACTCAGTCTGGCCGAGCTCTTCATGCTTAGTCTAGTTGAGGCTTTAACTGACTTAGTCTGGTTGAGCTTTTCTTGCTCAGTCTGGCTGAGGCTTTAACTGACTCAGTCTGGCTGAGGCTTCAATTAACTTAGTCTGGCTGAGCTCTTCGTGCTCAGTCTAGTTGAGGCTTTAACTGACTCAGTCTGGCTGAGCTCTTCGTGCTCAGTCTGGCTGAGGCTTCAAATAACTCAGTCTGGCTGAGCTCTTCGTGCTCAGTCTGACTGAGGCTTCAACTAACTCAGTCTAGCTGAGCTCTTCTTGCTCGATCTGGCTGAGGCTTTAACTCTGGCTAAGGTCTTCGTGCTCAGTCTGGCTGAGGCTTTAACTGACTCAGTCTGGCTGAACTCTTCATGTTCAGTCTGACTGAGGCTTTAACTGACTCAGTCTGGCTGAGTTTTTCATGCTTAGTCTGGCTGAGTCTTTAATTAACTCAGTCTGGCTGAGCTCTTCGTGCTCAGTCTGGCTGAGGCTTTAACTGACTCAGTCTGGCTGAGGCTTTAATTAACTCAGTCTGGCTGAGTTCTTCGTACATTGATTAACAAGTCATTATGAAGGTAATGGAGACATAAAGTCATTTGCATTTACGGGGTAACCTACTAATCACAAGTTTACACCACGTATAAAAAGAACAAAAACGAACAAGCATGTAGATCGTCAAAAGGAACATATAACAATTGACCAATACAAAAGTATGAGAGGCTATTTTGCTGGAAATAACGCTTCAAGTGCTCGGCGTTCCACGGATAGGGGAGGTCTCTGCTTTCCATGTCTTGGAGTCAGTAGGTGCCTGGGCGAGGTCTGGTTTTAACGATGTAATGTCCTTCGTACTTGGCTGCCAGCTTGCCCTTGGTAGGATTTTTGGTGCGAGAGTTACTTTGCGCAAAACTAGGTCTCCAATGGCGAACTCCCTCGGTCGGATTTTGCGGTTGTAGTGTGTTCTTATTTTCTGTTGATACGAGGCCCATCTGACAGTAGTGGTCTCTCGGAGCTCTTCGATCAGGTCTAAGTCAACTCGATGTAATTCTTCGATGAGTTCAGGATTCGGGTGCAAAACCCTTGAAGTTGGCAGGCTGATTTCCACTGGATGACCGCCTCAGCGTCGTATGTTAAGCGAAAGAGGGTCTCCCCAGCAGGGGTTCGGGCGGTAGTGCGGTAGGCCCAGAGTACGTTTGGCAGTTCCTCAGCCCAGAGTCCCTTGGCGGCTTCCAACTTAGTTTTGATGATCTTCAAGAGAGAGCGGTTGGTGACCTCGACTTGCCCATTGGCTTGGGGATGGCCTGGGAAAGAGAAGCATGGCTGAATGTGGAGCTCTGCACAAAATTTCCTGAACTTGGCATTGTTGAATTGCTTGCCGTTGTCCGAGATGATGGCTTGGGGGATTCTAAATCAACAGACGATCAACTGCCAGATAAATCTGGTAGTGTTACGTTCGGTTATTGTGGCAAGGGGTTCCGCTTCCACCCATTTGGTGAAGTAATCAATGGCGACCACAGCAAACTTGGTTTGGCCCCTGCCAGTGAGCAATGGACCAACTACGTCAATGCCCCACTTGGCGAATGGGTAGGGACTGTTGAGTGTAATCAGTTCTGTCGGCGGTACATGGGGGATGTTGGCAAAGCACTAGTATTTGTTGCACTTAAGCACGAACTTAGTGGCGTCTTGGTTAAGAGTAGGCCAAAAGTAACCAGTGCGAAGGATTTTGTGGGCTAGTGATCTGGCACCCGAATGATTACCACATACACCCTCGTGAACTTCCCTCATCATGTAGGTCACTTAGGCGGGATTGAGGCATCTGAGGTATGGTTTTGAAAATCCACGTTTGTACAGAAGGCCACTGATGAGGACGTAATTGGACGACCGGGCCCTGACTTTGGCGGCCTGTTGTTTGTCATCTGGCAACTCCCCACTTGTCAAAAATAGGAGGATGTCCGCCGCCCAGGGGATAGGTTCATTCTGGAGGAAGTGGACCTCCTACTGGTTTGGCAAAATGGCCAGGTGAGCCAGGTATTCAAGGTGAACGCCACAACTAAGGTTTGACTGGTCGGCCGAAGCCAATTGAGCCATTTCATCTGCCTTGGAGTTTTCTGACCGAGGGATGTATTTGATGTGGAAAGTGTTGAAAAGGTGAACAAGGGGGAGTGCAATATCCCTATAGGTTTGCATTGTGTCGTCCTTGGTGTCGAATTCCCCCGTGATTTGTCTGACGATCAATTGGGAATCACTAAACACTCGGATGTGGCTCACACCAATGTTTTTGGCTAGACGAAGACCTGCTATCAGGGCTTCATACTCGGTCTCATTATTACTTGCGTCAAATAGGAAGCGGAGAGCACATTTGAAATAACCACCTTCGGGGGCAATGAGGATGAAACCAGCCCCACTGCCTTCTTTGCGGGATGATCCATCGACATTGAGGGTCCAAGAGTGGGGATCTTCTGCCTCAGTGTTGAATTGCTTGGGCGGCGAGCCCGTGGTTGGAGTCGGATTAGTGAATTCTAGGATAAAATCGGCGACAGCCTGTCCTTTGATCGTTGTTCCAGGTCGGTAGGAGATTTCAAATTGGCTAAGCTCGACTGACCATTGCATAAGTCTGCCGGACAACTCTGGTTGTTACATTATCTTCTTCAAGGGTTGGTCAGTGAGGACCACTATGGAGTGAGCTTGGAAGTAAGGTCGAAGTCTTCTTGAGGCTATGACCAAGGCCAAGACCATTTTTTCCAGCAATGGGTAGTTCTGTTCTGCTCCCCTGAGGGCCCGGTTAATGTAATAAACTGGACGCTGTATTGAGCTGTCCTCCCTGATGAGGGTCGCACTGACTGCAGTGCTCGATACGGCTAAGTAGAGAATAAGGGGCTCACCCGTGAGCGCCTGAGAGAGTAGGGGGGGTTGGCCATGCACTGCTTCAATTGTTGAAAGGCCTCTTCGGATTCGGTCGTCCACTCAAAAGCCTGCCGAAGGACCTTAAAAAATGAGAGGCACTTGTCTGTTGCGTGGGAAATAAAACGGTTGAGGGCGGTGACACGGCCAATAAGCCTTTGAACTTCTTTAACTGTTCTGGGTGACTCCATTTCTACCAGGGCCTTGATCTTTTCGGGATTGGCCTCAATACCCCGTTGACTGACCATGAAACCCAGGAATTTCCCCGATCCGACGCCGAAGGTTCTCCGGATTCAGCTTCATTTGATACTTGCGTAGGGTACCGAAGGTCTCCCGCAGGTCGGCTAGATGATCAGAGGAGAGTTTGCTCTTGACTAGCATGTCATCGACGTACACTTCCATGTTCCGACCTATCTGGTGATGAAAAACGGTATTGACTAACCGTTGGTAAGTTGCTCCGGCATTTTTCAATCCAAACGGCATGACACGATAGTGGTAGGTTCCCCGGTCAGTGATGAAGGAGGTATATTCTTGGTCAGATAGGTGCATTAAAATTTGATTGTAGCCAGAGAAGGCGTCCATAAAACTGAGCATTTGATGCTCGGTTGTGGCATCGACAAGCAGATTTATGCGAGGTAGGAGATAACTATCTTTGGGGCAAGCTCGATTAAGATCAGAGTAGTCGACATAAAGTCACCATTTACCGTTGTTTTTACGGACCAAGACCACATTTGATAGCCATCTGGGGTAGTCCATGTTCTTGACGAACTGGGCTTTCAATAGCTTATTTACCTTAAAAGCAATAAGAGCGTTGTGTTCCGGGTGAAAGATATGCTGCTTCTGGCGGTAGGGTCGGAAATGGGGCTCGATGCTCAAACGATGAGTGATGAAGGAAGGATCGATACCCGGTATGTTGGAATGGGTCCAGGCAAGCACATCATTGTGCTCGGTCAGGAGGGTTGTAAGATCAACCCTGGCTTGGGGAGATAGTTGGCTGTCGATCTTGGCTGTTTTTGTTAGGTTGGTGGGGTCGATGGGGACTTCAACAAGTTCTTCCACTAGTTCCCCTCTGACTAACTCATCTTCATCTCTAACGTCAAGTCATTCGATGATCATAGTCTTCTTCAGCTTGACCTCTTTGAGTGAAGCCAAGTAGCACTCTCTGGCCACAGTCTGTTCCCCCCTCACGGTGCCGACTCCGAGGTCGGTAGGGAATTTCACGGCTAGATGGTACGTGGAAGTGACAACTTAGAAAGCATTGAGGGCGGTGCGACCGAGGATGATGTTATAAGCAGAGAGACAGTCGACGACGAGAAAAGTGAGCAACTTAGTGGTCTGCTGTGGGTATTTTCCAATGATGATGGGAAGATCGATGGAGCCTATGGAGGTCACCCGATCTCCAGTGAAGCCAACCAGTGGGGTTTGAAGAGGGGACAAACTTTCTTCCCGGACCTTGAGCTGGCGATAGGCATTTAGGAAGATGATGTCCGAAGAGCTACCATTGTCGACAAGCACCCGTCTGACTTTGTAATTGGACAGGAGAGCAGAGATGACAAGGGGGTCGTCATGGGGGTAACGGATGCCTGTGCAATCGGCCTTCGTAAAGGTGATGGGCTCCATCCACTGTTTGGGGTGTTTGAAGGAGTGGTCCAATGTTGCGACTTATTTATCTGAGCCCTGCCTGATTTTTCTGAGTTCTGCTCGTTGGGCCGAACGGGATGCTCCTCTACATGCAAGCCCGTCGGGGATAACTTTGATCTCCCCAACCGATGGGGCAGGGTTGTCTTGTGCCCAGGGCTGTTGTGGGGGTCGATCATGGCCTTGGTTAGGTTATGCGGGTTGTCAAGGGGGGGTGTGCCGGTGGTTGTTTCTGGTAGGTTCGGTCCTTGGCTATTGCTAAGGATGGGCTGCTGTGAACCGACTGAGACGCCCCTGGCGTATGAAGCCCTCAACCTGGTCTTTGAGGTTAACACACTCCTCGGTATTATGGTCGTAGTCCTGATGGAAACGACAGTATTTGGATTGGTCTCACCGGTTAGAAGGAGACCGCGACGGTTGGGGCCATTTTAAGGGATAATCTCGTTAGATTTGGTTCAAGACTTGTTCTATGGGCAAATTGACGGGTGTGTATCGTTCGAACCGGCCGGGCGGTTGGGTAGGTGCCAACTGGTCGGCTCGAATAGATCAGTCTGTATACTGAGGTGTTTGTTGTATGTACTAGGTGCTTCTGGTTTCAGAGTCCTTTCTCTTCTCTCTAGGGGTTGGGTTTTTAGCTGTGGAATCTTGTCGGGCAGCTAGGAAATCTTCGACGTTCATGTATTTTTGGGCTTTGGAGATAAGGGTTGCCATGGAGGTTGGAGGGTTTTTGGAGAGGGAGAAAATGAAATCGGATGATCGTAGACCGACCATGAAAGCCGTGAGAATGACCTTGTCATCATTTTCCGCCACTTGCAAGGCTTCGATGTTGAAGCGGGTGACGAAGCTGCGCAGCAACTCCCCTTCTGTTTGACGGATGTTGAGGAGTTGGGTTGCCGGACGCCGTTGGCACTGAGCACCAATGAAGTGGTTGAAAAAGGAGTCACTTAGGTGTTGAAAAGTAAAGACAGAGTCTGTCGGCAGGGGAAAGCCCGACATATGATCTCATCAGGGAATGCATGGAGGACCATAAGGGTCTTGTAAGTCTCCAAGTGGTCGACTGGGTCCGTTGTACCATCGAAAGAGTCAATCGAGGGCATTTTGAATTTAGGAGGTAGGGGTTTGTCCCTAATAGAGGTAACGAATGGTGAGCTGGCCGTGGTGGAGGGTTTATTCTGTATGTTCTGCATGACCCTTGAAGCTGGAATTTCATGGCTCAAAGTTCGGCATCCCAAAGGGGAACGTTGCCATCACCGGGGTGCAATGGAGGCTGGACACTACTGGCCTCTCCCTCGGGGGTAGGTGCTTGGAATAGTGGATGTGGGGGCCGAGGTAGCGGGTTCATATCTGGAGGAGGGGGTCGCAAACCCTCCAAGTTGGATGGGTGGGATTGTTGGATGGGATGGCTCGGGGCTTGTTCTTGGTTAGGTGAGATATCTTGAGGTGGTGGAGGAGGTATGGGAAGGTCTTTTTGAAGCAAAGTATTGATCAGGGCTTGGTTTTGTTCGGCTAAGCGATTAATACTGTTGGTGAGTTCTGTGAAATACTGCGGTGGGTTATTTGGGTTAGGAGGGTTGACTTGGGGGTCGGCAACGTCGTGTTGAGAGGCCATGGATCTAGTTGTGACCATCCACCTGGGTGGGTGGCAGGTAGGGATTATCGGGAATGGGTCTCTGGTGACAATGAGCACAGTTGCCACACGGAGCAAAACGGTTCCCACAGACGGCGCCAACTGACGATACTGCGAGCTCCAGATAGAACAGGTCAGGTTGATCCATGCTTCTTAAATCGTCGTCCGATCGATGATGCCCACAGAGAAACCTGCATAAGAGTTCAACGGGGAACAGAGAGTTTCTTAGCGAACCCTTCGACGAGCAAGTTAGAGGAATGAGAGTGATAGATGATAGAGATGGAGTGGTGATAGAGAACTTAACCTTTTCTTTGTCTTAGGAACCTACTTATATCATTTGCTCATCATTTTCTTGTCCACTCCGAGCTGTCCTGTTGGTCGAAAGCCTATGTTCTAGCTTGCCTTGTTCACGGTGAAGCTGTTCTGTTCTGACGTGAAGGGTTGTCGTAATAAATGCTGCAGGAAAACTCATTAATGGCTGATATGTGGTGCAATAACTCTGTAGGATCTTTGTCTGCTGATGTGGCTAGTTCCTTACTTGCCAAGTGTTTAAATGTCATTGGTTCTTGGTGTAATGTTGGGTTTTAGTATTTGAATCATGAATTGGGCCTTAAGTGATGGGCCATATCGCTTATGGGCTTACCCATGTCAAAACAAAAGTGTATTGATTAACATTTTGTTTGTTTGAGAGTTTTTGAATTTGGATTGTTTGAGTGCTGAGAAAACTGAAGTAAAGGGAAAGAGCTTTTGGTTTATTGTAGTAAGAGTCGGAATCATCATAATATTTAAGTTTATGATTCTCCATCAAGGTAAAATTATAATTATATTTCATTTGTATTAATTCCAAACCTTTTTAATTAAACTTTGAACTTTATTTATTTATTATATTGCCACAATTATATGCTAATGTAAGGGTAAGCATGAGAGAGTACATTAAAAATTTGTTAATTAATTAGAAACATTGAAATTTTCATTGAAAATAAAATAAAAAAATGTCTTTTAAAAAAACAAAACTTTTTATAAAAATTATTATCCTTATAAATTACTTCAGTCTTAGAGGCCTTTTTATCTTAGAGGAATTTATTTATCTATTTATTTTTTTGTAGACAAATCACAATTAATAAATGTTATAAATGATTTAGTAAATCTAATAATTGGACAACAATGACAACACTTTTTGAAGCAGATGGCTTTACTTTGAAATGAAAAGAGGACAAGAAGAAAAATAAAGTGCGACGAACTTAAGTGACAACATAAAACAATGAATTTCCAATAAATAATCATATACTTAGGTTAATTAGTTTTTGTCTACTAAATTTTTAAAACCGGGGCAGGACAGAGTACCAACACACTATAGAACCAAGGTTACAATGTAAGCCAAGCCCACAAAGCATGCAACCTGCACAATATCATATAGATTGTCTTAAGCACTTGAACAAATTGAATTTCCACTGAACCATCAAAGAGAAACAAGTCAATTTTCAATTTAACATAGCCAACCAGTTAATGTGACAAGTAAACTCCAAATGATAAATTGGTTAACATGCAAGCAACAGCAACACAAATTTGGATTTAAAAACTCCAAAGAAATTAATGAAATTAGAAGTCTTCCTTCAGATCTGAAAATGCCCAATACATATATCTAAAATATAGTTTGCTATATATATGGGTGTATATATATAATTCTGTTAGCCTTTGCCATAGTATCATAAAGGCCAAATCAGAATTCATTACAACTGTTTGTAATAATATTCTATTAATATATGTATATATATAATTCTATTAGCCTTTGCCACAGTATCATAAGGGCCAAATCAGAATTCATTACAACTATTTGTAATAACAATCTACTAACATTGTCATGTATTTTCATCAATTATAAGACTGCTTCATAAGAGGGAGTGCTTGAAAGAGAGCCACAACAAGCTTCCTCAGTAATATTTTCCTTGTGAGCACTTGAAAATTCATGAACTGGATCTATTTCCTGTACCGCAAAATGGAAAGTGCAATTAGAATTCAATCCATAGATTATATAAAAAAAAAATTTAATAAATTTGGTTCAACGCCATTCACATGTTTCTAAAAATAAAAGATATATATTAAATCTAACAATTTTTAGTATTACTTGAATCAATAGGAAACCAAAAGACTAACCTTTTACAACAATCAGATATCAACTGCAGGCACACTCTCTGCTTAAGCAACATATTGCACATACAAATTTAAATAGTAATGCACTAATTCAGTGTTATTAGAAATGTCATGCTCCGACAACGGGAACATTTTTTTCCTATTTTGATTGAGGAGTGCATTGTACTTTGAGATTTATAAAAAAGTACAGATAGTATGAAACTAAAAAACTCCAAACCCTACCAAACTTTCACAGTAACAAAAACAAATTTTTCAGCATTTGCCAAACGCATTAACTTTTTTAGTAATAACTTTATCCTATAAAGTAAAAAAGCAAAAAAGAAAAAAGAAAAATGCTACTTAAAAAGCATTTGTCAACCCAACTCTAAGTATCAAATTTCTAAGAGCAACAAGCATTTCAGTCACACAGACTTCCAACAAAGTGAAATGATCGGTCTCTAGAGTCTCAAACAGTCAGGATATGCTACCAAAAAATGTACTGCTTATTATCATCCATAAATATACACTCATGAAGCACTAGGCTCTGCTGTCCATAAGAAGAACAAAAAGGCAAATATTTAGGCTTTATGGTTGTAGAAATATATACTTTGGATGTTTCACATTTCGGCAGGACATGCTTTCACAACAACAATGGAATGCTTTCACTGGATGGCTCTGATCTTTGAAGTCAATACCGTAGTCCTGCAATTGATTGTGTACAAATTGTTTACAGCTAATAGTAAAGAAACGTGGATAAAGAATTAAGAGAAAATAATAAGGACGGAGGGCTGAGTCCTCAAATTTCATATTTGAATTTTTAATGAAATTATTCAGGTCATGAGCATGATTTAATATGTATAATGGATTTTATGTTGTTCTTTAAGTCATTGCCAAGATAAATGTTTCCCGTCTTTTACTTTCCACTATGTTTAATGCACTTGAAGATGAAAATTTATCAAACTTGCTGAATACATTTTAAAAGCCACGTTTTAATCAATATATATATATATATATACACGTGTGTGTGCGCGCGCGCGCATAAATGTACATGTTCACAAAGCATCTATATCAACATAAGTAATCAAAATAAAAAATCTATTATGTTGATACCGTTTATGTAATGATTTGTTATATATAATTACCAGTAGAATATTAGGTTCATAAGCAGATAATAATTAAATTACAACATAAAAAATAGTAGTTACACGATAGAGAATAGTTGAATGACAACTTAAAAAAAAAAAAAAGGAACATGAGGATTTAAGTTTTCATCAAGATGTAAACATTAAAAAAACATATATAAAAATATAAAAAACAGAAGAAAAGTTTAGGCCAGTAGATTAGAAAATCCAAATATAGAATCTTCAGATTCATGTGCAAATTGTAATGAATTTAACTTGAACCTAGTGCAATTAGGTAGAAACAGTGAATCTATCCTTTATTAAGCAAAAGAATTATTTAATAATAAATAAGGGATAAAAATATATAAAAAAGTAAAATCTTACCTTAGTAGTATATAAAACAAGTCTTAAATTAGTTGATTCTAAGCCCAAACTCAGATGTTTGAGGTAGCAAAATATAAATCGAAGCTTGGAAGGGGTTTTGGAGCATCTATGTGAAATGGATCAAAGTTGCATCTCAATGAGCACAGTACATATATATACCACTTACTTACCCATGTTAACTCTTCCAAAGCATCAACTTTACTTCTTGTGAAAAAAGCAAGATACAAAGAAATAAGACAAGATTTGGATTAATCCCCCAAATTTGCACAGAGAGAGAGAGAGATTAACAGGAATGAAATGCTAAGATTTCATACATGATAGTAGCGATGGTCTGGTGTCTCAACTTCAACTGTGATCTCAACCAAGTTAGCGTCAAAACATCTAATTAACAAAATGCATAATTCAGATACATAAACTTTCAAAAAAATCCTTACTAAAAAAAGACGGGAGATTTTTTTCCCTCTCATAAAGTTGAACAAAGAGTCAACATGACAATGTGATCTCACTACATAAAAGTTGATGACAAAATCACAAAACTAAATAAATGAGAGAGAGGGGGAGATAATAGGGAAAACAAAACTACATGACTAAAAACTTATCCCCCCTAAAAAAAGGATAGATACTATAGGACTAAGATTTAATAAGTACTAGGGGAGATTTTGAGGCCTACAGCAACTGATTAAGTAGAAGAATATTAAAATCATGAATGCATGAGAATTTTTATTTTTCCCAAACTCATTCTTTCCTTTTCTTGCTTTCCCTAATTGGAGAAAGTTAAATGAATTTCTTGTGGTGAAATGTAAGAGCCCCCTGACATTGATATCAATTTCTCCTATGAAAAGTTGTCATTTACTCCACAATGGTAGAACCTTCATGTGCGGTAGCTAAATGACCCTCATGCTTCTCAGACAAATGCATCAAAATAACCAAATTTAGCATAAAACCGGCATTTTCTGGACAATTTTTTTTTATAATTATTTTCAGATGGATACTCACGGCAAAGCATTGCAAAGACGCGTGACATTACAAAGTTATTTACTTACTTAGAGCATTGAAGTACCTGTGATTGATAAACCTTGCAACATTTCTAGACTGTTGCATCCAAACAGAGAGCCTCTTCATCCCTTAGGACACCCTTTGAACTCCAGTCTGCATCAAGTAGCACGGGGCACTTGTACTTCTCTCTTCCACTCATTTTAGTATTTCTCTCAAATAGCTCTGTGTTGGTCACAATTTCTCCCACATATTCGCAGACAAAAGTACCTTTCGGTATGTCCTCAAGTGTCCTAACACCCCAACCTTTTTCAGGTGTCATAAACACCTAAAACATCAAGAATGCGTATATGTAATCTTTAATATGAAATGTGTCTTTTACTTGCAAATATATATCTTCCAAGGAATTTGTAATTCATTATTGCACCATTTTAAAATTTTTAGTCGAAGAAAGAGATGTTGAAGATCTGACCTGCAAATTCACTGTTATGCCTTGCTGAACCAAGCGGTTTCCACACTTCATACTGCATCCGCATTTGTACCAGCACTCTTTTATAAATTGTCTCACTAAATGGCCCTTGCATGGGCCAGATACCCTTTTTTATGCTTAGACCTTTCTAGAGGGCAATCTTTGCAATAAAACAGGCATTGCTGTTTAGGATCACGGTTCAGTGAAATGCATTTCTCCAGAAACTTCTCCTCAACTAACCCGCCTTGTGTGTAAGCAAACTCACCCCCTGTCTCACCAACACAAGCACAAGCACAAGGTACGATGAGCGACATACAATCCCCAACACAATTTGAACAACAATTTTCATCCCATATACGAGCAAGAAGGAACTTCACACATGCATTTTCATAAGCTATGTTTCTTGGAATGTAGTAGAATTCTGGCAGACACTCATCAGTAATTTCATTTACCAATGAGATTTTAGCATTCTCTGCAGCTCTGGTAATGTCATCAACGTGACGTGAAGCCTTTAAAGGATCAAGACATGAGCTGTGTTTCTGAACAACCACCAGACTGCTTGGATTAGAAGATCCTAAACCGTCTAGTGCCTTAATCTTTATATCCCTTCCGCAACAGCTATTCCCATTTACATTCAACTCTGTAATGTAGTTAAGAACATTGGAACTAGTTGAAGTAAGAACCCTAGGAATCTGGGGAGGCACCTTAATAAAATTCCTAAATCTAAATGGTTCGTTTGGAAAGCTTGGTGGAATGCAGAAATTGCCTTCATAGCCTCTGCCACACAGAACATCTTGTTCACTTAATTTCTTTGATATAGCAAGAGATGATGTTAAATTTGTGGATCTTACTTGTCCATCATCAGTACAATTGGTGCCTTCTGCCAAGAAGCATTCACAGACATCTTTCATCAGCTTCACCACAGAGAAACCAGACTCAATAATTCTATATGTTTTAATGTATTTCTCCTCCACCAATTTCAAAACTGCATCTAAACTTGGAATACGAAAACCAGATTGCTGAGAAGAGTTACAAATCAGGGAAATTTTCACATTTCCCTGAGGAGAGGAAGCAATGTCAAATTGTGATGAATTTGATGCACCATCATCGCCTTTGTCCTCTGTATCCAGCTGTTTATATTCCAGGAGCTCCAACCCATTTCCTTCCGCATCAGAACAATTCTCATTTGAAGAACCATCTTCACATAATAACAGCTGAGTGGGAGGAACTATACAGAGAAAGTCACCAGTCAAAGGTGCATCAGTTAAAATCCAAACATTTAATATATATAAAAAAATGACGCAAAGCGATGGACATTTATATGACTCGAAAGCACTATCATATTTGCCTGAAGTTTCAGAATTCTTAAAAAGAAAAAATAAAATATAAATGAACCCAATCAGCAAAATAGAAAGAACGAAAGAAAGAAATCACAGTCATATTGGGTTTTCTGCACGTGGAAATCAAATTTATTGCAGTATAGTGCCAACCTCACTTTCAGAAGCAAGGACTATGCCATATATCAAAAAAAGATATCAACAAATTTTCAGTTTCGGGCAGCACAAGTAGCTGCAAACGTAGAGCATTCCCTCAATTCAATAAACTTATAATGAAATGCCGTCAACGCAAGAAACTTATAAATAAAATTGTGGCTATTTACACTAACGAAAGTAACATCATCAAACTGATAATTCAATATTTTTTTTTTTTTTTATCTTTCCCTTTTTTTTATGCTGTTAAAACTGGTGGTAGTAATATGCAGACACATGCACATGCATGTGAGTGAGCCTTACCTACAACTTCAGAATTTAGTTGCTTTGTCCCCAAGAATTCCCCGTCATTTTCTCTAACATTTGAAGAACTCCTATTTGTAAAACCATCTTCATGTGCCAAACTGGGAGGAGCCGCTGCATGCACAAAGTCATTTGGTGAATCCAATGCAAATCAAAAAGCAAGGACATTTAGATGATATGCATGAACTTCTAGAAATGCGAAGGAAGAAGAACAAAAATAATTAATTGGCCCAAAAAAACTTGAAACAAAGAGATTGTGATCAAATTGAGGCACAGAAATTAAACGACAAACACAATCAGACTCATGTTGCTCCCATCTTAATTTCACTTGTAATACGAGGCTTTAAAAGGTGTAAGAGATCCTTTTTTTTCTTTTTATTTATTTATTTATTATTATCAATAGATAAAGTAGCCTTATTAGAAGATGAAGTGTCAGATAATCAACAATCCAGAATTTTAATTTTAGGACGTGCAGAACCACCTCAAAAGTTAGAATTCCCTTTTTCCTACTTCAGCTTTAGACGATGCTTGTTCACACATGTTGCCAAAATGATTTGCCAGTTGACCCAGAAACATACATCAGATGATAAACTTTAGCCAGTCAAAACCCACCTAACTTGTGTGAAAAGAATGAAATCAGCATACTGCTAGCTAACTATGTTAGTTAAAATCACTTGCTGCCATGGCTTTAATATGCATGTGCAGTGACGGAGAGCTCTGAGTAGCATGACCAATCATTATCGTGGCAAACAACTTTCCAGATCTAATGAGAATCATAACTACAGAATTCAATCTTCCAGAAAACCAGTTTGATATTTTGCAAATGTTGGATAGCTACTAAGATAGTGACAAACCTGGGGGGACAATAGCAAGAGGAACATCAAACTGTGGCAGCTCATCAGTATCTCTTTCACGTTTGATAATAACAGCATTGTTATGATGTTTATCAAGCACACTCTCCTCATCAGAAAGATCCATATCAAGTATACCTTTTGGCTCTTCATACGAAAAGCATTGTCTCTTTCGCATTTCAATTTTTTCCCCCTTTGAACAAACTGAAACTGAGGTACCTCTTCTTCATCTCGCACATGTGTTGGAGATAAAAGATGTTCATGTTTCGTTCTTCTGTCACTAGAGAACTGTTCAGATGGACTTGATTCAGATTTTTTTGTCCACGAGACACAGATGAGGGGACACGTCTATTTTCTCCGTGCAACGAGTTTGAGACACATAAGCCTCCTTTGGTGTCCTTCCGGAAGTTTTACCACGACCTGGGCTGTGATTAACAGCAGAGGATGAAGACCAATCTGTTTGGCTTCTCAATCGAGTTCTTTTTAATGGTGGTTCATTTTCTTCAGGTTCAACTTCGGACCAAGATTCATGTTTTCTCGTTTCCCCTCTCTACACAGAATGAGATGTTGGAACAATCTTCTATGTATATAAAATTACTTGAAATAAATCAAATAAAATAAAATAAATCTTACAGAATTTATTTCGTTGAACCGAATAAATAATTTAAGACCAAGTCGAGTGTGTCACCTCGCTACGGTGCTCACGGATATGTGGCGTCCATCTCCCAGGATACAATGATCTTCACAATATTATTGTAGCACGCCAAACAAAATTGTACGGCGAACCAAACCTTGTGTTCTTCCTCTCTAAATTTAATTTTAAAACTAAAATGAAGAATATATGCACTAAGAGCAAAATGGACAACAATATCAAAAATATACGGACTGAATATTTCCAGGGGTCAAACCTGTTGGACAGGCTGAATTTAAATAGGGCCGAATAGGTGTGAAACATACCTCAAACAGAAATAAGTTCAAGCCGAACAGGTGCAATATATTTCAAACAAATATAATTTAACATTCAAACAAATTCCCACCGTTGAATATGAACATTAATATTCAAACAATGATTTGTCCGTTAGTGGACAAACCAAGAAACTGTTACAACTTTAATTAATCTATTTGGAATATATATATATATATATTAAACTATTTAAATAATTTAATAAATAAATGAAAATGTACAAATTTTAGAAAATCACTTAGGAACTCAAAATTTGAATTTAGAATTAAATTAAATTCTCACAATTACAAATTTTAAGAAACCACTTAGGAACCCAAAATTTGAATTTAGAATTAAATTAAATTCCCACAATAATTTTTATTTAAAAATTCAAAAGAATTTTATCTAAAAAATTAATGTAAAATCCGAAAATGACGTCAACTTCCCATTCACACATAAATGGTTTTGACGTTCCGTCTTCACCGTGTGACTTGCCACGCGACAAGAAACACGTTACTTCTTCGGACTCACCTCAAAAGACGTTTGGGGCCCACCCAAATTTGGGCTAAAAAATATGCCTATATAAAACCAATTTTCCAACAATCCCCCACATGAATGGAATTTGACAGAGAGAAAATGCAACAACATGATCTAATCAGAGAGTACAGAAATTGGAAATATTCTGCAAAGGATAGGTAGCTTTTGGCTTTGAACCTTCCCTTGTGAGACACTATCGGATTTACTAGCTAACCAGTGAACATGATGTCTTGAACTGTTCAGCCGTTTGTGTAAACCAAGACAATAGAACTCACACAATATATCCCCAGACACAGTTTAGTTCTAACTATTGTGTTCATTTTGGCCCTGAACAACCTGGTCTTCATGAGTGCTCTAGAGAATTTTAGCCTTTCACAAATCTCACAGAACCGGCCCAGCTCATACTCACATAGGTGATGCTTATAAAGAGTATCCTGCCATACTCTACTAGGTTTACCTAGATATAAGAATCATTAAAATTTTACTTAACCTCAAACGCTGCAGACATCACTATTTCATCAAAGAAATGGGTAGGAGTTGGACTCCACAGTGGAATTAATTTGTTTAAATAAAATTTTATTTTATTTTCAAATTAATTGGAAAATAAAAGTTAAATTCTTGTTTCTTTTATTTTTTACAGAATTTAATTCTGTGAATTTGGTTTAATTTTCTGTGTAGTGTAAATTCTAATTATAATTTTGTTTTATATATTAGAATTGATGGCTACTGAAACTAATGCCCAAACAAGTACTGCTGTGGTGGCTGCAATTGCACCAACCCCCTCTTCTGTGATGATAGTACCGGTAAATCACGGTGAAAAGCCAGAGAAGTTCTCAGGAACTGACTTTAAAAGATGGCAACAGAAAATGTTGTTCTATCTTACAACTCTGAACCTGGCTCGTTTCCTCCGTGAAGATGCTCCTATCCTGAAAGAGGATGAAATCGATAGGCAAGTGGTTGCTGCTGTTGATGCTTGGAAACATGCCGATTTCCTTTGTCGGAATTACATCTTTAACGGACTTGACAACACATTATACAACGTTTACAGTCCAATTAAGACAGCAAAAGAACTTTGGGAATCATTGGAGAAAAAGTACAAAACGGAAGATGCCGGCTCAAAGAAATTTGTGGTTAGCAGATTCTTGGATTTTGTAATGGTTGATTCAAAAACTGTGATCAGCCAAGCTCAAAATTTCAAACTCATTCTGCATGACATTCACGCAGAAGGCATGTCTCTCAGTGAATCCTTCCAAGTTCCAGCCTTAATTGAAAAATTACCAAAAGGTTTGAAGGAATTCAAGAACTACCTCAAACACAAGCGCAAAGAAATTTCTATAGACGAATTAATTGTGCGTTTGAGAATTGAGGAGGACAACCGCAATTCTGAAAAGCGGGCTGGTAAGAATCCTATGGAGTCTAAGGCAAATGTGGTGGAACATGCTTCAAAAACCAAGAAACGAAAGTCTTTTGGAGAAAGTTCATCACAAGGCTCTAAAGGGGGGGAAAATAAAAAGTACAAGTTTAATGGAAAATGTTACATCTGTGACAAAGAGGGACATCGGGCGAAAGATTGCCGTAGCAAGGGCGAAAGATTGCCGTAGCAAAGGCAAAAGCAAAAGAAGAACAAGCAAGAAGCCTACTCAAGCCCATATGACTGAAGTGGACAATATTTCCAATGGTGTCAATGACATCAATCTTTCTGCAGTTGTTTCCGAGGCAAATCTTGTCGGAAATCCTAAAGAATGGTGGGTGGACACTGGTACTACTCGTCATATTTGTGCCGACAAAAAGATGTTCACATCTTATTCTTCAGTGGACAATGGTGAACAACTTTTTATGGACAACTCTTCAACTTCCAAAGTTGAAGGATAAGGAAAGATTGTACTCAAGATGACATCTGGAAAGGAACTCACTCTCAACAATGTGCTGCATGTACCGGACATTCGCAAGAATCTTGTTTCCGGATCTTTGTTGAGTAAGAATGGGTTTAGGCTAGTATTTGAGAGTGATAAATTTGTACTTACTAAGAATGGGATGTATGTAGGAAAATGTTACATGTCTGATGGCCTTTTCAAGTTAAATGTAATGACCGTTGTACCCTCAGTTATTAATAATACTACATCTTCTTCTTACTTGCTTGAGTCTTCAAATTTATGGCATGGTAGACTAGGACATGTTAATTATGGATCTTTGTGTAGATTAATTAATATGGAATGTTTATCTAAATTTGACATTGATTCAAATCATAAATGTGAAATTTGTGTTGAGGCAAAATTATCTAAAACTCCTTTTCATTCAATTGAAAGAAGTACGAAACCACTTGAATTAATTCATAGTGACATTTGTGATTTTAAATCAATTCAAACTAGAGGTGGGAAAAAGTATGTAATCACTTTTATAGATGACTATACTAGATATAGTTATATTTATTTAATTCGAACCAAGGATAAAGTTTTGGAAACTTTCATTTAATATAAGAATGAAGTTAAAAATCAACTTGGTAAGAAAATCAAGAAACTTAGAAGTGATAGAGGTGGTGAATATGAATCACCTTTTGGTGAATTTTGTAAAGAACATAGAATAATTCATCAAACCACCGCTCTTTACTCACCTCAGCAAAATGGAATTGCTGAAAGGAAAAATAGGACTTTAAAAGAAATGATGAATGCCATGTTGATCAGTTCTGGATTACCTCAGAACTTGTGGGGAGAAGCAATACTTTCTGCTAATTATATTTTAAATAAAGTACCCCGAAAGAAAATAAATCAAACACCATATGAATTGTGGCATGGAAGAGTACCATCCTACAAATACTTAAAAGTGTGGGGGTGTTTGGCTAAAGTGGCTATTCCTATTCCTAAAAAGACTAAGATAGGTCCTAAGACCATTGATTGCATTTTCATTGGTTATACTAAGAATAGTAGTGCATATCGGTTTTTGATTCATAAATTAGAACATATCGAAATGCATGTAAATACTATTATTGAGTTAAGGAATGCATCATTCTTTGAACATGTATTTCCAAAGAAGACTGGACAAGAGACTAGTAATAATAAAAGATCTCATGATGCCATTACTAGTCAGGATCAAGAACATGATCAAGAACAAGAGTTAGATCAAAATGAGGAAGAGGAACTTAGGCGTAGTAAACGTGCTAGAACTTCAAAATCTTTTGGTCTAGATTTTCTAACATTTTTGTTAGAAAATGAGCCTTTAACTTTTAAAGAGGCTATGTCCAGTCCTGAAGCTCCTTTATGGAAAAAAGCTATCAACAGTGAAGTTGAATCCATCTTGCAAAATCACACTTGGGAATTGGTGGATTTGCCACCAGGTTGTAAACCTCTTGGGTACAAGTGGATTTTCAAAAGAAAATTGAAAGCTGATGGATCAATAGACAAATACAAGGCAAGACTTGTAGCCAAATGTTTTAGACAAAAAGAAGGTCTAGATTATTTTGACAGATACTCACCGGTTACTAGAATAACATCCATTAGAATGCTAATTGTCATTGTATCTCTATACAATCTAGAAATTCATCAAATATATGTCAAAATCGCTTTCTTAAATGGTGAGTTAAATGAAGAAATTTACATGGAACAACCAGAAGGGTTTTCTGTTCCAAGGAAAGAAAAGAAAGTGTGTAAATTGGTTAAATCATTATATGGTTTAAAACAAGCGCCAAAGCAATGGCATGAGAAATTTGACAAGGCAATGATGTCAAATGGATTTAAAATTAATGAGTGTGACAAATGTGTTTATATTAAAAACACAGACAAAGGTTATGTCATTGTATGTCTTTATGTAGATGATATGCTCATCATAGGTAGTAATAATGACATGATTAAAACTACCAAGAAAATGTTGAATAAACATTTTGACATGAAGGACATGGGCATTGCTGATGTAATTCTTGGTATGAAAATTACCAAAACATCAGAAGGATATGCTTTGTCACAATCTCATTACATTGAGAAAATACTTGACAAATTCAGCAAAGATGATGACCATCTTACTAGAACACCTGTAGATGTTAATTTGTATCTTTCTAAGAATGTACAGGAAAGTATTTCTCAATTAGAGTATGCCCAAATTATTGGAAGCTTAATGTACTTGATGAACTGCACTCGCCCAGATATAGCTTATGCAGTAAGTAAATTAAGTAGATATACGAGTAATCCGGGAGTAGAACACTGGAAAGAAATTATAAGGGTTTTAAGATATCTCCGATTTACTCGTAACATTGGGCTTCATTATACTAGATATCCAACAGTACTTGAAGGATACTGTGATGCAGATTGGATATCAGATACAAGAGACTCAAAGTCTACTAGTGGGTATGTCTTTACTCTTGGTGGGGGCAGCTGTATCTTGGAAATCTTCCAAACAGACTTGTATTGCTAGGTCTATTATGGAATCTGAATTCATACCTTTAGACAAAGCAGGGGAAGAAGCAGAATGGCTTCGCCACTTCCTTGAAGATATACTAATATGGCCAAAACCGGTGCCTGCTATATGCATACATTGTGATAGTCAATCAGCTATAGGTAGAACACAGAGTCATATGTATAACGGTAAGTCTTGACACATTCGTCGTCGACATAATACCGTAAGACAACTACTCTCTAATGGAATTATGTCCATAGAATATGTTAAGTCTAAAGACAACATAGCGGATCCACTAACTAAAGGGTTAGCAAGAGAGTTAGTTGAGAATTCATCGAGGGGAATGGGACTTAAGTCTATTAAATAAGAGTTACCACAACGGCAACCCAACCTAGTTGACTGGAGATCCCAAGATCTAGGTTCAAAGGGAAAACCAAGTTGTGATTGACTCAGAAGGATCACTGGGGAGTCTAAACTCCTACCCATTTCTTTGATGAAAATAGTGATATCTACAGCGTTAAAGGTTAAGTAAAATTTTAATGATTCTTATATCTAGGTAAACCTAGTGGAGTATGGCAGGATACTCTTCATAAGAATCACCTATGTGAGTGTGAACTGGGCCGGTTCTATAAGATTTGTGAAGGGCTACAAGTCTTTAGAGCACTCATGAAAGACCAGGTTGTTCAGGGCCAAAATAAACACAATAGTGAGAACTAAACTGTGTCTGGGGATATACTGTGTGAGTTCTATTATCTTGGTTTACAAAAACGGCTGAACAGATGAAGACATCATGTTCACTGGTTAGCTAGTAAATCCGATAGTGTCTCACAAGGCAAGGTTCAAAGCCAAAAGCTACCTATCCTTTGCAGAATATTTCCAATTTATGTACTCTCTGATTAGATCATGTTGTTGCATTTTCTCTCCGTCAAATTCCATTCATGTAGGGGATTGTTGGAAAAATTGTTTAATATAGGCATATTTTTTAGCCCAAATTTGGGTGGGCCCCAAACGTCTTTTGGGGAGAGTCCGAAGAGGTGACGTGTTCCTTGCTGCGTGGCAAGTCACACGGTGAAGACGGAACGTAAAAACCATTTATGAGTGAATGGGAAGTTGACGTCGTTTTCGGATTTTACATTAATTTTTTAGATAAAATTCTTTTGAATTTTTAAATAAAAAATTATTGTGGGAATTTAATTTAATTCTAAATTCAAATTTTAGTTTCCTAAAAATTTGTAATTGTGGGAATTTAATTTAATTCTAAATTCAAATTTTGAGTTCCTAAGTGGTTTTCTAAAATTTGTACCTCTTCATTTATTTATTAAATTATTTAAATAGTTTAATATATATATATATATATTCCAAATAGAATAAAGTTTTAAATTATTTAAATAGTTTAATATATATATATATTCCAAATAGAATAAAGTTGCAACAGTTTCTTGGTTTGTCCACTAACGGACAAATCATTGTTTGAATATTAATGTTCATATTCAACGGTGGGAATCTGTTTGAATTTCAAATTATATTTGTTTGAAATATATTGCACCTGTTCGGCTTGAACTTATTTATGTTTGAGGTGTGTTTCACACCTTTTCGGCCCCTATTTAAATTCAGCCTGTCCAACAGTTTTGACCCCGGGAAAAAATTCAGTCTGTATATTTTTTGATATTGCTGTCCATTTTGCTCTTAGTACATATATTCTTCATTTTAGTTTTAGAATTAAATTTAGAGAGTAAGAACACAAGGTTTGGTTCGCTGTATAATTTTGTTTGGTGTGCTACAACAATATTGTGAAGATCATTGTATCTTGGGAGATAGACACCACATATCCGTGAGCATCGTAACGGGGCGAATCTATCTTAAGAACAGAGTGTCACACACTCGATTTGGTCTTAAATTATTTATTCGGTTCAACGAAATAAATTCTGTAAGATTTATTTTATTTTGTTTGATTTATTTCAAGTTATTTCATATACACAGAAGATTATTCCAACAATTATATATATATATATTAAACTATTTAAATAGTTTAATAAAAAAATGAAGAGGTACAAATTTTAGAAAACCACTTAGGAACTCAAAATTAGAATTTAGAATTAAATTAAATTCCCACAATTACAAATTTTTAGGAAACCAAAATTTGAATTTAGAATTAAATTAAATTCCCACAATAATTTTTTATTTAAAAATTCAAAAGGATTTTATCTAAAAAATTAATGTAAAATCCGAAAATGACGTCAACTTCCCATTCACTCATAAATGGTTTTTACGTTCCGTCTTCTCCGTGTGACTTGCCACGCGGCAAGGAACACGCCACATCTTCGGACTCTCCCCAAATGACGTTTGGGGTCCACCCAAATTTGGGCTAAAAAATATGCCTATATTAAACCATTTTTCCAACAATAACATCCATTTGATGAATTTCTAGATTGTATAGAGATGCAATGGCAATTAGCATTCTAATGGATGTTAAAACCGCTAAGATTGTTGGAACAATCTTCTGTGTATATAAAATAACTTGAAATAAATCAAACAAAATAAAATAAATCTTACAAAATTTATTTCGTTGAACTGAATAAATAATTTAAGACCAAGTCGATTGTGTGACACGCTGTCTTTAAGATAGATTCGCCCCGCTACGGTGCTCACGGATATGTGGCGTCTATCTCCCAGGATACAATGATCTTCACAATATTGTTGTAGCACACCAAACAAAATTGTACGGCGAACCAAACCTTGTGTTCTTCCTCTCTAAATTTAATTCTAAAACTAAAAGGAAGAATACATGTACTAAGAGCAAAATGGACAGCAATATCAAAAATATACAGACTGAATTTTTCCAGGGGTCAAAACTGTTGGACAGGCTGAATTTAAATAGGGCCGAATAGGTGTGAAACACACCTCAAACAGAAATAAGTTCAAGCCGAACAGGTGCAATATATTTCAAACAAATATAATTTAAAATTCAAACAAATTCCCACCGTTGAATATGAACATTAATATTCAAACAATGATTTGTCCGTTAGTGGACAAACCAAGAAACTGTTACAACTTTAATTAATCTATTTGGAATATATATATATATATATATTAAACTATTTAAATAGTTTAATAAATAAATGAAGAGGTACAAATTATAGGAAACCACTTAGGAACTCAAAATTTGAATTTAGAATTAAATTAAATTCCCACAATTACAAATTTAGGAAACCACTTAGGAACCCAAAATTGGAATTTAGAATTAAATTAAATTCCCACAATAATTTTTATTTAAAAATTCAAAAGAATTTTATCTAAAAAATTAATGTAAAATCCGAAAACGACGTCAACTTCCCATTCACTCATAAATGGTTTTGACGTTCTGTCTTCACCGTGTGACTTGCCACGCGGCAAGGAATACGTCACATCTTCGGACTCATCTCAAAAGACGTTTGGGGCCCACCCAAATTTGGGCTAAAAAATATGCCTATATAAAACCAATTTTCCAACATGAGAAACAGATGAAATAAAATTGAGAAGGTTATGAAGTATGACCAATGAGTCCACCTATACTAAGTGGCTCATAATGCAAATTATGGGTTTAACACTATCACAGTTCTCTTCCACAACAGGTAAATGAAAGCGATGAAATATGTAAAATAAAACAATAAGCTCTTAAATAAATGAGCAACTTGCAATGCTAAAAAATAATCATGTAAACTCAAGCGAGAAGGCGCACCTTTGGGATCTCGTGGTCAAAAATAGCATCGATAAGAACTCTGTAGTTTTCATCTTCAACAAGCTTCCAGTTTTTGTTATACAAGTCCAAAAGATTCTTTAACACTGGTTTAACGGTTTCTTCAAAAATGCCAATAACCTTCATTGCCTTGCAGGCCTTCGCAATTTTTGAACTTGGTGCCATCACCAATATGCCAGGTAAAACAACTCAATGTCGAAAAATTATAGCCCCTTACCTTTAGCAAAAATTATAGGCCCTGAACATCCAAATTTGTAAAATAAGTGAAAATAATATCTCAAACAACCAGATAATTTGCAGAATCATGAAGAATAAAAGAAATAATCATCAACAAAAAACAATAACTCTGTTCTCAGCACAGAGAAATTTCTTTGGAGAAAAGGAACAGGAACAGGAACAGTCACAAGCACAAATTCACCCAATGATACAAAAGAGATAAGTTTGGGCATTTACTAAAAAATAAATAAATAAGAGAAACGAAGAAGACATCAACATAAGGACAACAAAGATCTGCGCATTACAGGAAAAGAAAATGTAAAATAAAACAAATCCAGCCATAAAGCAGAAATAATCAACAAAAGCACATTGGCATTCTATGGAAATGAAATAAATAAGATTTCCATAGCAACTAAAGCAATGAATAAAATGGGATTCGGATGGCTTCATAATAGAAAATGGAATCATAAGCATAAATATGGGGTAGCATAAATGGAATTAAACTGCATCTCAATAATCAAGTCATAAATAGAGAAGCATACATGAAATGAAATGATAAAATCTTACTTGAAACCCTATTCAAATTAATCTCAGCTCATTTCATCAGTCATGTGGAATGGACAATACAGTGAATTATTTGCATGAGACACTAATCCTACAATCCTAAATGTTGAATGATCTAAAAATGAAGCATACAACTGAATTGATCTATAATCCTAAATGTTGATAAGAATGTTCAAACAGATAAATGGATGCACTTTCGAAGACAATTTTGTTGGCTCAATTACAATATTATTATTGGCTTTTAGTTTTTGAAACTCAAATCCATAATGTTCAAGGTTATTATTAGAATTAATGAATTTAATTTATTTTATGAGGCTGTGAAATTTTGATTAGGATTTAACCTCAGGTGTAGGCATTTGGTTAATATAATCAAAAGTCGCTATAATTTATTATATCATATTCTTTATTTTTCTATATATTTTTTCATAAAAAATCAACTAAAATATGGGGAATTACATTCCAATGGGATAGTTGTTTTTTACACGAAAACATTTCACTTGTACCTATCACAGAATTACTTATTTATACCCCACATGTTTTTATAATTTTTTTTAATATTTTCACTGTGCTGTAATTTTTCCACTAAAATACACTTTACATAATGCCAAATAGGCGCTATGCCAAAAAAAAAAAAAAAAGAAAAAAAAAGGGTAAAAGACAAATGGAGGCTTTCACTTGATTATTCCTCTAATGGGCCTACTAAATCTTCAAAGCCCACACATCCTTGATAGTTGAAACCCTATAGAATTCCACAGTACTTTCCTGATAATACACAAAAATACGAAGGTGTTTTATGTAATTTTACTGAAATAGCTCTCCAGCACAAACCTTAGATTTAGCCCTTTCTATAAATTCCACACAAAGCCTTGAATTTTCTCTTCACTCCGCAGGCAAAAATCGAAGTGAGGTTAGTTCATCTCTCTCTTTCTCTCTCTACACGTATATGTATGTATGTATAGTTTTCATGGTTTTTGGGTGATTGTAGGGCGTGGAGGATTGGCGGGGGTCACTAGGTCTGCCAGTGGCGGCGATAGTGAATTGTGCTGACAACACTGGAGCGAAGAATCTCTACATCATTTCGGTGAAGTGTATCAAAGAAAGACTCAACCACTTGCCCTTGGCATGTGTAGAAGATGTGGTGATGGCCACTGTGAAGAAGGGCAAGCCTGATCTCAGGAAGAAGGTCATGCCCGCTGTCATCGTCAGGTAGCTCAAGCCCTGGCGCCGAAAGGACAGTATTTTTATGTACTTCGAAGGTCTCTATCATCAAACTCTATGTTTTTTTGTTGATTATACTGATTATAATATCAAATTTGTTTGTTTTGTGCTTTTGTGGTTACTTTTTTATGGATAATTTATTGTTGATTATACTGATTGTGATATCAAATTTGTTTGTTTGTGCTTTTATGGTTACCCTTTTATGCTTCTTAAAAGGGTTTAATTTAATGTTTCTTGTTGATTATACTGATTGTGATTTGAAATGGGTTTGTTTTGTGCTTTTTTGGTTACCTTTTATGCTTCTTAAGGAGTATTTTGAGTACAATTTTTTGAATATTCTCGGAAGCATTTCTAATAGGGAATTGTACATGTTCAATCAACTTGGTTGTTGATGTGATATTAATTATTTATTGGTGTTTTGGTGAGAGACCCCTCAATGAAATCAATTCACCAAAGGAAATTTGAGCTTTATGAAATGTCTTATTATGGATGGTAAATCAATTCATGGTTAATGAAAAATTCATGGAAGCAATGTGGATACCAACATAATTTTTTTGGGGATCTCTCAAATTAAAGACCTTCCTTGCATTGCCGACTTACTGCTTCTCACACCACCTTTAAATGAGGGGTTTGTTTAACAATTTCCCCTTCACGCTTTATTCCAGTGTGAGTTTGTTTTTTTTTCTATTGTATATGTATCTAACCACTTGCTTCATGGTGGTCTCAGGATTTGCTATTACGGGTCCAATTGGGAAGGAATGTGCTGACCTGTGGCCTAGGATTGCTAGTGCAGCCAATGCTATTGTCTAAGTTCTGAACTGAAAGGGAAGTCGAAAGACTTGAAGAAGCGTTGGAAGAACCAAGCAAGTGAAGTAGTGCTATGGATTTATCCAACAAAAAAAAATGTCTCATGCGTATTATCCATAAAAGCACAAAACAAACAGATTTGATATCACAATGGCGCTGTTTGGGAATGGTGGGTTAAGGCTATTATAGCCTAAAATCCAAAATAAGCCCAAAAGCCAATACTGTTCACAGTTTTTCAAAAAAAAAAAAAAAAAAAGGCTGCAGCTCGGACAGTGTAGGCTGTGCCTACACTGTCACAGCCGGAAATTGTTACATCAAGGGCTAAATTACCATTTTGCCTCTTTACAACAATTTAAAAAATTATAATTTAGGGACAAATTTGTCATTTTAAATTCAAACATCATTTCAACACACTTTTCAATACAACAACTCAACTAAAAATTCATCTCATCTTCCCAAACACAAAAACTAAAATAGCCTACTAAAATAGCCAAAAAGCCTCTAAAATAGCCACTTCCCAAACGAGGCCAATCAGTATAATCAACAAAAAAACATAGAGTTTGATGATAGAGACCTTCGAAGTACATAAAAACACCCTCCTTTCGGCGCCAGGGCTTGCGTTGCCTGACGATGACAGCGGGCATGACCTTCTTCCTGAGATCAGGCTTGCCCTTCTTCATAGTGGCCATCACCATATCTCCTGCACATGCTGAGGGCAAGCGGTTGAGTCTTCCTTTGATACACTTCACTGAAATGATGTACAGATTCTTCGCTCCAGTGTTATCAGCACAGTTCACTGTCGCCGCCACCGGCAGACCCAGCGATATGCGAAACTTGTTCCCCGCCGATCCTCCACGCCCTACAATCACCCCAAAACCATGAAAACTACACATACATACATATACGTCTAGAAAGAGAGAGAGATGATCTGACCTCGCTTCGACATTTTTGCCTGCAGAGTAAAGAGAAAATTCAGGGTTTTGTGTGGAATTCATAGAGAGGGCTAAATCTAGGGTTTGTGCTGTGAGCTATTTCAGTAAAATAACATAAAGGCGTTGTTTGGGAATGGTGGGTTAAGGCTATTATAGCCTAAAATGCAAAATAAGCCCAAAAGCCAATACTGTTCACAGTTTTTCAAAAAAAAAAAAAAAAAAAAAGGCTGCAGCTCGGACAGTGTAGGCTGTGCCTACACTGTCACAGTCGGAAATTATTACATCAAGGGCTAAATTACCATTTTGCCCCTTTACATCAATTTAAAAAATTATAATTTAGGGACAAATTTGTCATTTTAAATTCAAACATCATTTCAACACACTTTTCAATACAACAACTCAACTAAAAATTCATCTCATTTTTCCAAACACAAAAACTAAAATAGCCTACTAAAATAGCCAAAAAGCCAAAAAGCCTCTAAAACAGCCACTTCCCAAACGAGGCCAAAACATCTTCGCCTTTTTGTGTATTATCAGGAAAGTACTGTAGAATTTTATAGGGCTTCAACCGTCAAGGATGCGTGGGCTTTGAACATTCAGTACACCCATTGGAGGAATAATCAAGTGAAAGCCCCCATTTGTGTTTTACCTCCCTTTTTTTTTTTGTTTTTTTGCATAGCACCTATTTGGCATTATTTAAAGAGTATTTTAGTGGAAAAATTATAGCACAGTGAAAATATTAAAAAAAATTTATAAAAATATGTGGGGGCATAAACAAGTAATTCTGTGATAGGTGCAAGTGAAATGTTTTTGTGTAAAAAACAACTATCCCATTGGAATGTAATTCCCCATATTTTAGTTGATTTTTTATGAAAAAAATGTATAGAAAAACAAAGAATATGATATAATAAATTATAACGACTTTTGATTATATTAACCAAATGCCTACACCTGAGGTTAAATCCTAATCAAAATTTCATAGCCTCATAAAATAAATTAAATTCATTAATTCTAATAATAACCTTGAACATTATGGATTTGAGTTTCAAAAACTAAAAGCCAATAATAATATTGTAATTGAGCCAACAAAATTGTCTTCGAAAGTGCATCCATTTATATGTTTGAACATTCTTATCAAATCAACTCCCTCTCTCTCTCTCTTTCTCTAAAAGTACTTTATAATTTTCATATTACGTTCGCTCAATGTGTCTTGCCAAACCAATATGTAGAAATTTTTGCTTTGTATTCACCTAAAGGGAAATATTGAAGTGAGCATTATGTAACAAAAGTGTATTGATTAACATTTTGTTTGCTTGAGGGTTTTTGAATTTGGATTGTTTGAGTACTGAAAAAACTGAAGTGAAGGGAAAGAGCTTTTGAATTATAATATATTAGCCTATCACCCGTGCTATGTACGGGGTAATTATAGATATTTATATTTGTTTTAGATTTTTTTTAATATATAAATTATGTTTTTAAAGATTTTTTTATAAAAATAATTTAATAATCTCATGGCTAACCATAGTGTATGGGAGTTGAAAAGGTACAGTAACTATGCATGAGTTGTATCTATAATTATTTGTATGAGGGGATTTTAAATGCTGATCAGGGAATTTTGACCAAATTAATAAATGCTGAGAGTATTTTTTTTTTAAATAAAAAATTTAAAAAATTAAGATCGGGAGATTGGAGCTTCCACAGGGCTTGAGAGTTAGAAACTCCATTTTCTTTAATATATATATATATATAGGGTGGTTTGGGATGTTCTAAATAAGTGTACTTTTTAACTTTTTGGCAAATATGGGTTGGGTACGGGTTAGGTTTGATGTGATGTGGTAGAAAATTGATGTGATTTAAATAAGATGATGTGACTTAAATATAATAGTGATTTTTTAACTTTTTAGGATATGCCAAAAGTGAGGATGCTCTGAAGTGACTTATTATATAGTGAGGGAGAATTTATGTTCAAACTTTGTTGTTTTTGGTTTATTGGAGTGAGAGTTAGAATGAATAATTATTCTATCATAATATTTATCTTTAATGGCAAAATAAGTAAAAAATAGAAAATTTAGAATCATAATTAATTTTAAGTTTATGATTCTCCATCAAGGTAAAATTATAATTATATTTCGTTTGTATTAATTGCAAATCTTTTTAATTAAACTTTGAACTTTATTTATTTACAGTATTGCCACAATTATACGCTAATGTAAGGGTAGGCATGAGAGAATACATTAAAAATTTGTTAATTAATTAAAAATATTGAAATTTTCATTGAAAATAAAATTTTAAAGAAATGTCTTATAAAATAACAAAACTTTTTCTAAAAATTATTAGCCTTATAAATTACTTCAGTCTTAGAGGCCTTTTTATCTTAGAGGAATTTATTATTATTAATTTATTTTTGTAGATAAATCGCACCTAATATATGTTATAAATGATTTAGTAAATCTAATAATTGGACAACATTGATGACACTTTCTAAAATAGATGGCTTTACTTTAAAATAAAAAGGGGACAAGAATACTTTCCGTTGTAACCAAAAAAGAAAGAAAAAAAAAAAGAAGAAAAGACGACAAGAAGAAAAATAAATTGAGACGAACTTGATGATTCCGTAAAACAATGAATTTCCAACAAATAGTCATATATTTAGGTTAATTAGTTTTTGTCTAATTAATTTTTTAAACTGGGGCCGGATAGAATACTGACACGCTATAGAACCAAAGTTACAATGCAAGCCAAGCCCACAAAGCATGCAACCTGCACATTATCATATAGCTTGTCTTAAGCACTTGAACTAATTGAATTTCCATTGAACCATCAAAGAGAAACAAGTCAATTTTCAGTTTAACATAACCAACCAGGTAGTGTGATAAGTAAACTCCAAATGATAAATTGGTTAACATGCAAGCAACACCAACACAAATTTGGATTTAAAACCTGCAAAGAAATTAACTAAATCGAAAGTCTTCCTTCATATCTGAAAATGCCCAATACATATATCTAAAATATTATTTGCTATATGTATGTGTATATATTTATAATTCTGTTAGCCTTTGCCACAGTATCATAAAGGGCAAATCAGAATTAATTACAACCATTTGTAATAATATTCTATAAATATATGTATATATATAATTATGTTAGGCTTTGCTACAGTATCATAAAGGCCAAATCAGAATTCATTACAACTATTTGTAATAACATTCTATTAACATTGTCATGTATTTTCATCAATTATAAGACTGCCTTATAAGAGAGAGTGAGTGAGTGAGAGAGAGGACAGCTAGCTTCCTCAGTAACTTTTTCCTTGCGAGCACTTGAAAATTCATGAATTGGATCTATTTCCTGTACTGCAAAATGGAAAGTGCAATTAGAATTCAATCCATAGATTATATAAAAAAAAAAATTTAATAAATTTGGTTCAACGCCATTCACATGTTTCTAAAAATAAAAGATATATATTAAACCTAACAATTTTTGTATTACTTGAATCAACAGGAAACCAAAAGACTAACCTTTTACAACAATAAGATATAAACCGCAGGCATACTCTCTGCTTAAGCAACATATTGCACATACAAATTTAAATAGTAATGCACTAATTCAGTGTTATTAGAAATGTCATGCTCCGACAACGGGAACATTTTTTTCCTATTTTGATTGAGGAGTGCATTGTACTTTGAGATTTATAAAAAAGTACAGATAGTATGAAACTAAAAAACTCCAAACCCTACCAAACTTTCACAGTAACAAAAACAAATTTTTCAGCATTTGCCAAACGCATTAACTTTTTTAGTAATAACTTTATCCTATAAAGTAAAAAAGCAAAAAAGAAGAAAGAAAAATGCTACTTAAAAAGCATTTGTCAACCCAACTCTAAGTATCAAATTTCTAAGAGCAACAAGCATTTCAGTCACACAGACTCCCAACAAAGTGAAATGATCGGTTTCCAGAGCCTCAAACAATCAGGATATGCTACTAAGAAATGTACTACTTATTATCATCCATAAATATACACTCATGAAGCACTAGGTTCTGCTGTCCATAAGAAGAACAAAAAGGCAAATATTTAGGCTTTATGGTTGTAGAAATATATACTTGTTGATATCACCCCATGTGAAGGGGGTGATTCTCTCCAATGTGAAGTCGGCTGCAACATTCTTTCATTGTGGCTGCCAACCGACAAGCCGCCAAAGTTGTTGATCCACCATTGTTGAACAACAGCTGGCCATGTGCAAGGCCAGCCAGCTCCCTCCCTTCTCATGTATAAATAGAGGTAGAGAGAGCAGAGAGATAACAGGGTGGTGAGCTTAAGTGGTGAGTGGTGAGCTTAAGAGTGAGTTGTGAGGAAGAGAGAATACAGAGAGTGAATTGTAATTCCATTTCTCAATATAGTGAATGCGCTACCCGTGGATGTAGGCAACTTGCCCAACCACGTTAAATCTCTTGTGTTATTGCTTGTGTGTATTTCCTAGTGTGCCCCCGATCCACAACAATTGGTATCAGAGCTTGGGTTGTGAAAAATCAAATTTTTTCCGAAAGTGCCCAGATTTCGAAGTGCTCAAAATCAACTTTTGAGCACACCAGGAGCAAGATCTCGAAGAAATGAGTCCATAAAAGCAAAACCCAGCCCCAGAAAACCTTTCACGCACTCTCACGCGCCCTCTGAAGAAGGAGAGTGAATCTCACTCTCTACACGCGCCGCCACGCGCCGTTGACAGAGAAGCGCTTCAGCCTAGTCTCTCCCACGTGCCTCACGCGCTGCAGAAGGAAGAAGGCGACTGAGGGGAAGTGCGTGTACTCCACGTAGACGCCACGTCAGTGCCACGCAGATGCCACATCAGTGCCACTCAGTACCCACGTGTCAGACTATCAGCCACGTGTCAAACCACGTCATCGATGAGCCGTTGACCGCACCGAGCTGCCATTGACCGCACCGCCAAGCCTCCGTTGACCGCACCGTTGACCGCGCCGTTCCAGAGTAATTATCCAGTGCATCTCAAACGCGCCCGATTCGGCAGATCTGAACCGTTGAAACTGTTTTGGCCAGATCTAAGTCATTCGGAGTCCATTTTTGACAATCCAATAGTGTTTTCCAACTATTTGGAGTATTCAGGACACATCCGTACGGTCAGTTTTTTGAATCGAAGTTTCTAAAAAAAAAAATAGTTTAATGGTAGAATCTACAGAGACCAGATCAACCGAGTCCGTAAGTAATCCAGCAAGTACAAGCAACTCTAGGCATTGGACCCCGATGTCCCATGCTAAGTTCGAGGTAGAAAAGTTTGATGGAAGCAACAACTTCGGCATGTGGAGATGCGAAGTTAAAGATATGCTCATCCAGATGAACCTGCACTTCACTCTGGGAAACAAACCAGATGACTTGGACAGGATAGAATGGGAGAAGGTGAATCTCCTGGCCTGCAGTTCCATCTGACTTTGCCTTGCAAAAGAGGAGAAATATGCCTTCGCAGAATATGATATTGCGAAGGAGCTTTGGAAGGCGCTGGAAGATAAGTTCATGACAAAGAGCATTGAGAACCGGCTCTACTTGAAGAAGAGGTTGTTTCATTTCGACTACAAGAAAGGTATTTTGATGAATGAACACCTAAACAACTTCAATAAAATTCTTACGGATTTGAAAATTTTGGATGATCACATTGGTGATGAAGATAAAGCACTGTTATTGTTGAATTCCTTGCCTGACTCATATGATCATCTCACTACCACTTTACTGTACGGTAAAGAAAAGATCAAGTATGTTGATGTTACAAATGCCTTGGTAAACAATGAGTTCAGAAGGAAAGATAAGTCTGCAAACAGGGACTCAGCATCCAAGGCATTGACAGTCAGAGGCAGAACAAATAACAGGAGATATACAGGGCGAGGAAAGTCTTGCTCAAAATCCAGAGGGAAATCATCAGACAGAAGATGTCTTGCAAAAGACGAGTGTGCTGCTTGTCGCCAGAAGGGGCATTGGGCAAAAGATTGTCCCAATAAAGACAAGAAAGATGAAAATGTGAATGTTGCACGAGATGGAGATAATGGTGAAGGAGCAGCCTTCACAGTTTCATCATATGGCCAGTCTGATGAATGGATTATAGATTCCGGATGTTCCTACCACATGTGTCCTAACAAGCAGTGGTTCTCAAGCTTACGAGAGTTCGATGGAGGAGTTGTGCTAATGGGCAACGACCAAGCTTGCCAGACAAAGGGGATTGGAACAATTCGACTGAAGATACATGATGGAACAATCAGAATTCTTGAAGATGTTCGGTATGTACCAGCTTTGACAAAGAATCTCATCTTAGTGGGAGTTTTAGACTCCAAAGGTTACAGAGTAACTATGGAAGGTGGAGTCCTCAAAGTTTTTCGAGAAGCATTTGTTGCAATGAAGGATACTCGACAAGGAAATTTATATTTCCTAGACGGCTCTATAGTCATAGGGAGAGTGGCTGTCTCCACCAGCTCAGAAGATGATGTATCAGACACTTCCAGACTTTGGCACATGCGCCTAGGGTATGTCGGTGAAAAAGCTTTACAAGGATTGGTAAAGCAAGGCCTGTTTAAAGGCGCCAAAACAGGGAAGCTTAAGTTCTGCGAGCATTGTGTACTAGGCAAGCAAACAAGAATCAAGTTTGGTACTGCTATTCATCGTACCAAAGGGATTCTAGACTACGTTCACACCGACGTATGGGGTCCTTGCAAGAATGCTTCATTGGGAGGTAAACACTACTTTGTGTCGTTCATTGATGATTTCTCAAGAAGAGTTTGGATTTACACAATGAAGCACAAAGATGAAGTCTTAGACATCTTTCTTATGTGGAAGAAGATGATTGAGACCTAGACAGGGAGAAAGATCAAGAAGCTTAGATCTGACAATGGTGGGGAATACACATCAGATCCCTTCTTTGAGGTTTGCCAGAATGCAGGGATAGTGAGACATTTCACAGTTCCTGGAACACCACAGCAAAATGGAGTTGTAGAAAGCATGTACTACACTTTGGTGGAGAAAGTCCGGTGTATGCTGTCGTATTCTGGATTGAGCAAGGCATTTTGGGGCAAGGCATTGAACTATGCTCGTCATCTTGTCAACAGACTACCTACTGCAGCACTAGATAGCAAGACTCCCATGGACGTATGGTCAGGAGTGCCAGCTACTGATTATGATCAGTTACGTATCTTCAAATGTCCAGCTTATTTTCATGTTACAGAATCTAAGTTGGATCTAAGAGCCAAGAAAGCCATCTTCTTGGGCTTCAGTGACAGTGTCAAGGGATACAGACTCTGGTGCCCTGAATCAAAAAAAGTTGTCACCAGAAGAGACGTTACCTTTGATGAGTTTACAATGCTGACACAACCAAATCCTCAACAGAATGAGGAAGCATTGAAGAAGTCAGTGCAGGTGGAGTTTGAGACTCCAGCAAAGACTGTTCAGACAGACAACCATCCTGAAGAAGTCTCAGTGGATAGCTCTGAAGAGAGTTCAGATGAAAACGAAGATCCAGAGGAATCACAACAGTCAGAACCCGTTACAATCAGGAAAGGAAAAAGGGTTACTAAGCAACCCGGTTGGATGACTGATATGGTAGCCTATGCACTTCCAATCATTGAAGACAATGTTCCTTGCACTTTCAAAGAAGCCGTGCAGCATGCAGAAAGTGTTAATTGGAAGGAGGCTATGGATGAAGAGATCGGGTCACTTCACAAGAACCAGACTTGGGAGTTGGTGCAACTTCCAAAAGGCAAGAAAGCAATTGGGTGTAAGTGGGTTTACACCAGGAAAGAAGGCATCCCAAGCAGAGACAACATCAAATTCAAAGCTAGATTGGTAGCTAAAGGCTATGCTCAGAAGGAAGGAATAGACTACAATGAGGTATTCTCACTTGTTGTGAAGCACACGTCTATTCGTATCTTGTTAGCTTTGGTTGCACAGTTTGATCTCGGGCTCGCCCAACTCGATGTCAAAACTGTTTTTTTACATGGAGATCTTGAAGAGGAGATATACATGTCCCAGCCAGATGGTTTCAAAGTTGCTGGAAAAGAAAATTGGGCCTGTAAGCTGAACAAATCGTTGTACGGGTTGAAGCAATCCTCGAGACAGTGGAATAAAAGATTTGATCGGTTCATGATGGAGAAAGAATACACAAGAAGTCAATTTGATCATTGTGTATATTTTCGTAAGCTTCTAGATGATTCCTTTATCTATTTGCTCTTATATGTGGATGATATGTTAATTGCATCTAAGAGCAAGGTGGAGATTGACAAACTCAAGGCACAGTTGGCAAGAGAGTTTGAAATGAAGGATTTGGGAGAAGCAAAGAAAATTCTTGGCATGGAGATAAAGAGAGATAGGAAGAAGGGCATGGTTTGTCTGACACAAACCCAGTATCTAAAAAAGGTGTTAGACAGATTTGGCATAAATGGGAAAACAAAAGCTTTGAGTACACCATTGGCCCCTGATTTCAAGCTCAGTGCTTCGATGTCTCCACGCATAGAAGAAGAACAAAAGCATATGGCACAGGTTCCATATGCAAATGCAGTTGGTGCATTAATGTATGCTATGGTTTGTACAAGGCCTGACATCTCGCATGCTGTGAGTATGGTAAGAAGGTATATGCATGATCCAGGAAAAGATCACTAGCAGGCAGTGAAATGGATCCTAAGGTACATACATGGCACGGTTAATCTGGGATTGAAGTTCGAGAGAGATAACCGACTTGGACAGAATCTGGTTGGATATGTGGACTCAGATTATGCTGGTGACTTAGACAAACGCCGGTCAACAACAGGGTATTTATTTACGCTTGCTAAAGGGCCAGTGAGTTGGAGGTCAACGCTTCAGTCAATGGTGGCTTTGTCTACTACAGAGGTAGAGTACATGGCAGTGACAGAAGCCTTTAAAGAAGCTATTTGGCTACATGGGTTAATTGAGGACTTGGGTATTGTTCAGAAGCACGTTGAGGTGTACTGTGACAGTCAGAGTGCCATTTGTTTGGCAAAGAACCAGGTTCATCATTCCCGCACCAAGCACATTGATGTCTGTTTCCATTGCATCCGAGAAATTGTGAATGAAAGGGATATTCTGCTTCAAAAGATTGGTACTGCAGATAATCTGGCCGATATGCTCACAAAAGTAGTTTCTGGGATCAAGTTCCAACATTGTTTGGACTTGGTCAACATCTCTCGGAACTAAGCATCTTTGGGTGCAAGGCAGTGTTGATCAATCACTATGGACAGAGGGCAAAGGCATGATAGTCAAGGGCATCCCAGCAGGGGGTGTAGGACATCCAATCAGGGGGTGTATGATAGCTTGGTTACACAAGTTCAAGCATAGCAGGTGAAGACATCCGAGACAAGAAGCGTAGAAGAGATCTGTGGGAGATAGGAGCAGAGGCTCTCTCCAAATTAGAGAGTGGTGTGAGTTGAGTTGAGGATGTAGGATTCCCTCATCCTTTTATATCTTTGGTGTATTATCTCTAGCTTCAAGAGATGTAGACTATGTTGAATTTTGGGCGTGACAAGATTAGCAGCAGTGTGTGCAATAGATCACCTCACATGGGTTGAGGGGGTGATTTGTTGATATCACCCCATGTGAAGGGGGTGATTCTCTCCAATGTGAAGTCGGCTGCAACATTCTTTCATTGCGGCTACCAACCGACAAGCCGCCAAAGTTATTGATCCACCATCGTTGAACAACAGCTGGCTATGTGCAAGGCCAGCCAGCTCCCTCCCTTCTCATGTATAAATAGAGGTAGAGAGAGCAGAGAGATCACAGGGTGGTGAGCTTAAGTGGTGAGTGGTGAGCTTAAGAGTGAGTTGTGAGGAAGAGAGAATACAGATAGTGTATTGTAATTCCATTTCTCAATATAGAGAATCTGCTGCTCGTGGACGTAGGTGACTTGCCGAACCACGTTAAATCCCTTGTGTTATTACTTGTGTGTGTTTCCTGGTGTGCCCTCGATCCACAACAATACCTTGGACGTTTCACATTTCGGCAGGACATGCTTTCACAACAATAATGGAATGCTTTCACTGGGTGACTCTGATCTTTGAAGTCAATACCGTAGTCCTACAATTGATTGTGTACAAATTGTTTATAGCTAATAGTAAAGAAACATGGATAAAGAATTGAGAGAAAATAATAAGGACGACGGGTTGAGTCCTCAAATTTCACATTTGAATTTTTAATGAAATTATTCAGGTCATGAGCATGATTTAATATGGATAATGGATTTTATGTTGTTCTTTAAGTCATTGCCAAGATAAATGTTTCCCGTCATTTACTTTCCACTATGTTTAATGCACTTGAAGATGAAAATTTATCAAACTTGCTGAATACATTTTCAAAGCCACGTTTTAATCAATATATATATATATACACGTGTGTGTGTGCGCGCGCGCATAAATGTACATGTTCACAAAGCATCTATATCAACATAAGTAATCATAATAAAAAATCTATTATGTTGATACCTTTTATGTAATGATTTGTTATATATAATTACCAATAGAATATTAGGTTCATAAGCAGATAATAATTAAATTACAACATAAAAAATAGTAGTTACACGATAGAGAATAGTTGAATGACAACTTAAAAAAAAAAATTAAGGAACATGAGGATTTAAGTTTTCATCAAGATGTAAACATTAAAAAAAACATATATAAAAATACAAAACACAGAAGAAAAGTTTAAGCCAGTAGATTAGAAAATCCAAATATAGAATCTTCAGATTCATGTGCAAATTGTAATGAATTTAACTTGAACCTAGTGCAATTAGGTAGAAACAGTGAATTTATCCTTTATTAAGCAAAAGAATTATTTAATAATAAATAAGGGATAAAAATATATAAAAAAGTAAAATCATACCTTAGTAGTATATAAAACAAGTCTTAAATTAGTTGATTCTAAGCCCAAACTCAGACGTTTGAGGTAGCAAAATATAAATCGAAGCTTGGAAGGGGTTTTGGAGCATCTATGTCAAATGGATCAAAGCTGCATCTCAATGAGCACAGTACATATATACCACTTACTTACCCATGTTAACTCTTCCAAAGCATCAACTTTACTTCTTGTGAAAAAAGCAAGCTACAAAGAAATAAGACAAGATTTGGATTAATCCCCCAAATTTGCACACAGAGAGAGAGAGATTAACAGGAATGAAATGCTAAGATTTCATACATGATAGTAGCGATGGTCTGGTGTCTCAACTTCAACTATGATCTCAACCAAGTTAGCTTCAAAACATCTAATCAACAAAATGCATAATTCAGATACATAAATTTTCAAAAAAATCCTTACTAAAAAAAGACGGGAGATTTTTTTCCTTCTCATAAAGTTGAACAAAGAGTCAACATGACAATGTGATCTCACTACATAAAAGTTGATGACAAAATCACAAAACTAAATAAATGAGAGAGAGGGAGAGATAATAGGGAAAACAAAACTACATGACTAAAAACTTATCCCCCCTAAAAAAAGGATAGATACTATAGGACTAAGATTTAATAAGTACTAGGGGAGATTTTGAGGCCTACAGCAACTGATTAAGTAGAAGAATATTAAAATCATGAATGCATGAGAATTTTTGTTTTTCCCAAACTCATTCTTTCCTTTTCTTGCTTTCCCTAATTGGAGAAAGTTAAATGAATTTCTTGTGGTGAAATGTAAGAGCCCCCTGACATAGATATCAATTTCTCCTATGAAAAGTTGTCATTTACTCCACAATGGTAGAACCTTCATGTGCGGCAGCTAAATGAGCCTCATGCTTCTCAGACAAATGCATCAAAATAACCAAATTTAGCATAAAACCGGCATTTTCTGGACAATTTTTTTTTATAATTATTTTCAGATGGATACTCACGGCAAAGCATTGCAAAGACGCGTGACATTACAAAGTTATTTACTTACTTACAGCATTGAAGTACCTGTGATTGATAAACCTTGCAACATTTCTAGACTGTTGCATCCAAACAGAGAGCCTCTTCATTCCTTAGGACACCCTTTGAACCCCAGTCTGCATCAAGTATCACAGGGCACTTGTACTTCTCTCTTCCACTCATTTTAGTATTTCTCTCAAATAGCTCTGTGTTGGTCACAATTTCTCCCACATATTCACAGACAAAAGTACCTTTCGGTATGTCCTCAAGTGTCCTAACAACCCAACCTTTTTCGGGTGTCATAAACACCTAAAACATCAAGAATGCATATATGTAATCTTTAATATGAAATGTGTCTTTTACTTGCAAATATATATCTTCCAAGGAATTTGTAATTCATTATTGCACCATTTTAAAATTTTTAGTCGAAGAAAGAGATGTTGAAGATCTGACCTGCAAATTCACTGTTATGCCTTGTTGAACCAAGCGGTTTCCACACTTCATACTGCATCCGCATTTGTATCAGCACTCTTTTATAAATTGTCTCACTAAATGGCCCTTGCATGGGCCAAATACCCTTTTTTATGCTTAGACCTTTCTAAAGGGCAATCTTTGCAATAAAATAGGCATTGCTGTTTAGGATCACGGTTCAGTGAAATGCATTTCTCCAGAAACTTCTCTTCAACTAACCCGCCTTGTGTGTAAGCAAACTCACCCCCTGTCTCACCAACACAAGCACAAGCACAAGGTACGATGAGCGACATACAATCCCCAACACAATTTGAACAACAATTTTCATCCCATATACGAGCAAGAAGGAACTTCACACATGCATTTTCATAAGCTATGTTTCTTGGAATGTAGTAGAATTCTGGCAGACACTCATCAGTAATTTCATTTACCAATGAGATTTTAGCATTCTCTGCACCTCTGGTAATGTCATCAACGTGACGTGAAGCCTTTAAAGGATCAAGACATGAACTGTGTTTCTGAACAACCACCAGACTGCTTGGATTCGAAGATCCTAAACCTTCTAGTGCCTTAATCTTTATATCCCTTCCGCAACAGCTATTCCCATTTACATTCAACTCTGTAATGTAGTTAAGAACATTAGAACTAGTTGAAGTAAGAACCCTAGGAATCTGGGGAGGCACCTTAATAAAATTCCTAAATCTAAATGGTTTGTTTGGAAAGCTTGGTGGAATGCAGAAATTGCCTTCATAGCCTCTGCTACACAGAACATCTTGTTCACTTAATTTCTTTGATATAGCAAGAGATGATGTTGAATTTGTGGATCTTACTTGTCCATCATCAGTACAATTGGTGCCTTCTGCCAAGAAGCATTCACAGACATCTTTCATCAGCTTCACCACAGAGAAACCAGGTTCAATAATTCTATATGTTTTAATGTATTTCTCCTCTACCAATTTCAAAACTGCATCTAAACTTGGAATACAAAAAGCAGATTGCTGAGAAGAGTTACAGATCAGGGAAATTTTCACATTTCCCTGAGGAGAGGAAGCAATGTCAAATTGTGATGAATTTGATGCACCATCATCGCCTTTGTCCTCTGTATCCAGCTGTTTATATTCCATGAGCTCCAACCCATTTCCTTCCACATCAGAACAATTCTCATTTGAAGAACCATCTTCACATAATAACAGCTGAGTGGGAGGAACTATACAGAGAAAGTCAACAGTCAAAGGTGCATCAGTTAAAATCCAAACATTTAATATATATAAAAAAATGACGCAAAGCGATGGACATTTATATGACTCGAAAGCACTATCATATTTACCTGAAGTTTCAGAATTCTTAAAAAGAAAAAATAAAATATAAATGAACCCAATCAGCAAAATAGAAAGAACGAAAGAAAGAAATCACAGTCATATTGGGTTTCCTGCATGTGGAAATCAAATTTATTGCAGTATAGTGCCAACCTCACTTTCAGAAGCAAGGACTATGCCATATATCAAAAAAAGACATCAACAAATTTTCAGTTTCGGGCAGCACAAGTAGCTGCAAACTTAAAGTATTCCCTCAATTCAATAAACTTATAATGAAATGCTGTCAACCCAAGAAACTTATAAATAAAATTGTGGCTATTTACACTAACGAAAGTAACATCATCAAACTGATAAAATTGTGGCTAACCCTGCATTTTTGGGCCTTCAAAACCACTTTTTTAACCTCTAGAAACCTCTGAAAATCAGTGATAAAAGGCTCAAAAAATTTGATTTAAAAGCTTTGAAAGATGGCACAAAAGCTTTATAAGCAAAGAGGCCAAGAGGGTGAGTCACCCCTTAACTCAAAAGAGCCTCAAACCACCATTTTTAAACCACAAAAATAGAGATTTTTTGAGTTCAAAAATTGCCTTAAAACAGTTTGTAAAGATGGCAAAACAAGTGTAAACAACAAGCTAAAATGGGTCAATATTATACCTCTTGAAGAGAAGAGCAAATTAAGCCAACAATCCAAGCCAAATCCTTCTTTTAGAGCTTAAGACGGGTCCCAAGTGTTCTCAATCCAAAGGCAAACAACTTTTGTCAAGGGTTGATAAGCAAATTTGAAGTGTATCTAAACAAGTGTGTACAAAATTTTGAGACAGAGAGAGAAATGTAGAGAGAAAGAGAGAGAGAGAGAGAGAGAGGACTTAGATAGAGACTCCCAAAAATTTTCTAACCCTTATAAATGAAGGAGAGGCCTCCTTATATATAGACAAATATGTATTCAACTGAGAAATATCTGTATATACACGTGTATGAAGCTGAGCTAAACTGTGATGACAGCTAGCATAGCTATCAACAAAATATCTGTCCAAAAGGCACTGGTGGCCAGCACAGGGCCAACAAGCACCATCCTTGGTTGGCACGGACCATACATGGCTGGCACAGGGTCGGCAAAGAACACTGGTGTCCGACAGGTGGCCACCAGAGCTTGCAGAGTACCAGGTTTTGTTACAAAATAAGGCACAGAAAGAGCAGGAGTGAAAGCTCAAAGAGACGGCATTCCACCGAACACTTCGGGCACTAAACGAAAACACACTAATGCACAATCATCAGGTGCATAAATGATGACGTCCGAATTTTGAGGATGGTCAAAAATGAGGTGTCTACACCCTTACCTTCAGCAAAAATTATAGGCCCTGAACATCCAAATTTGTTAAATAAGTGAAAATAATATCTCAAACAACCAGACAATTTGCAAAATCATGAAGAATAAAATAAATAATCATCAACAAAAAACAAAAAACAATAACTTTGTTCTCAGCACAGAGAAATTTCTTTAGAGAATAAGAACAGGAATATGAATAGTCACAAGCACAAATTCACCCAATGATACAAAAGGGATAAGTTTGGGCATTTACTAAAAAAGAAATAAATAAGAGAAACGAAGAAGACATCAACATAAGGACAACAAAGATCTGCGCATTATAGGAAAAGAAAATGTAAAATAAAACAAATCCAGCCATAAACCGGAAATGATCAACAAAAGCACATTGGCATTCTATGGAAATGAAATAAATATGATTTCCATAGCAACCAAAGCAGTGAATAAAATGGGATTCGGATGGCCTCATAATAGAAAATGGAATCATAAGTATAAATGTGGTGTAGCATAAAAGGAATTAAATTGCATCTCAATAATCAAGTCATAAATAGAGAAGCATACATGAAATGAAATGATAAAATCTTATTTGAAACCCTATTCAAATTAATCTCAGCCCATTTCATCAGTTATGTGGAATGGACAATACAATGAATTATTTGCATGAGACACTAATCCTACAATCCTAAATGTTGAATGATCTAAAAATGAAGCATACAACTGAATTGATCTATAATTCTAAACGTTGACTGATCTAAAAATGAAAATAAACCAAGAAATAAACGTTTTTGACATTCATAAGAAAATGATATGGCACAACAACCCTGTTGTTATGTCTGACTCATCAACTATATATATTTTGTTATCAACAATTGTTGTGATTGATGAAGCTTAATAATATCGTATATCACAGGACTTTTAACACATATTGCTACTATTACTCATCATTCATTTTGTTTATAGCCTAACAAGTATGAAATCGTTGAAAAATCTCTGTGTGTGCTTGATCAATCTAGGCTACGTATGCCATATCAATTATTATTAATGAATACACGTTTGACATGTGTCCACTACATTTCCAACAGGATTATATAGCAAATGCTCTCATTCAAAGTAACTACTAAGGAAATCCTAGTAAAACATACTCGAGCTTTCATCTCCTGACAATCTCATTCAACCTCCATCAAACATCAAAAGGGACTTGCACAGAACACAAAAAGAGAAAAAAAGACACCCACACACAAATAGTCACACACACATTTTAGAAAAAAGCCATTGAAACACAAATGTGCAAACCCTTTAAAGAAAATAGGGAAAATAGGGACACTGTTTGCTCTGATAATAAGAGATATGTTTAGAATCCCAGCATTTAAAACACCATCCAATGGATCAAAACCAATGTATGCAATGCATATCATTACTGCCTCAAACATGATATTGTATCAAAAATTAAATGAAAAAGACAAAAAATAAGGGGAAAAAAATGTACAAATATATATGTATACACACCCACAATCACAACCACTAAAGCAACCAAAAAAATAGACGAAATGCAAACCCACTAAGGAAAAGGGGATTTCTAACCTCCAAGCCTTGTGAGAGCTCTAATCTGCCAATCTTAATTTTCTAAATTTTTTATTTAAGAAACAAAACCCTCAGTATTTATTGATTTGGTCAAAATCCCCTGATCAATATTGAGAGGGAGATTAATGATCTGGTACTGGGCCGGATAGATTTAGGCCGGGCAAGTGTTGGGCCAAGGATGTGTGGCCCAGTTTGGAAAGAAGTTGCTCGGTTAAGGCAACGCTTGGTTGGGCCGAGCTACATGTTTGGCGAAGGCGAAGCCAGTCAAGTTAAGTGACCGGCGCCCGAAAAGGCGTGGTCAACCGAGGTACCTGTTTGCTCGGCAAGAAGGCCGACCACAGTTAAGCACGAGCTGTTCTGTGCTTGGCTTTGCCGAGATGTTGCCTAGCCTGGTCCTCATTAAGCTTAGCTAGTGGAGTGCTTGGACATGAAGCACAGCGAGGCCGTTGGCAGACAAGATGGTGCAGCTCGACTGCCGAGCTCCTAGTAGAGTGAGCGGGCAGTTGAGATTAGGTGATGCTCAGCAGGATTTGTGCTGACGGATGGGATAGCAGAGCCACGTGTTGAGAGACCATTGGGAGCAGGTTTGGGACGCAGAAGGGTATATATAAGCATGTTTGCGCCCCCCATACAGGGGAGACGAACATTCTGTAAGACACTCTTACACTAAAACACCCTCTCTCTCTCTCTATCCCAAAGTGTGTGCTGACTTGATCGTCGGAGGGGTTTTCCGGCCGCACACCGCCGGGTAGCTCACCGCCATTGTGCTTTCAGGTGATCGGACATCGACGGAGCTTGGAAGAAAAGAGTACGGGCTTGCCGGAACATTTGCTTCTCGTATAATTGGCGCCGTCTGTGGGAATCTGCAGATAAAACCTTGTCTTCCGAAGCTCATCTGATCGCCTTTTATGGTGAACAACGAGGAGATTCAAGTGTCCGCCATCGACGAAGTCACTCCGGAGTCAGGCAGACGTAGAGAAGGACCTCCCACCATCTCTCCGATGGGGGACCTGGAGACATTCCCAGAAGGACAGTTAGGAGACACGCGAGATAAACGCGGGAGGAGTTATGGTTATTCACGGAGTCCAGAAAGTCATCAGCGGCAGAGAGACTCATACGCCAGACGTCTAGAAAGCAAGTTGAAGGACCAGGACGCTGTCTTCCGGCGAATGGCAGCGGAAATGGAGGAGCTGAAGCGGCATGTCAAAGGGAAGGGTGTAGCTGGAATGGGAGACCACAGTGAGCGCACCCAACCCCGCCGTTCAGGCAGTCAGAGTCAGCGACAAACTCCGTCCATTTCTATTACCAGAAGTTACAAGGTTGGTGATTCCGACGTGCATGTGGAGAAGTCTAGCGCGCAAGATAGCACCTACCAGCCCTCACGCCCGGTAACGACGTCGAGGTACTCTTATTCCGCTCATTCAGAGGATTTGCGGGCAGTCTTAAAGGAGCGGGCTCGCCGGTGGGAGGCTCAAAGGATACCGGCGTTCCAGCGGTTATCCTATGGGGTTCACACCAGTGAGGAGGTCGGAATGCCTCCACTCTGACAAGCGGCACCGCTCCTGGTGGATTCAGATTTAGCAAGGTTGAGTGCCACCCCTTTCTCCTTGGAAATAGAGACAACACCTCTTCCGTCGGGCTTCCACCAGCCAAAGTTCACATTGTATGACGGGAAGACCGATCCCTACATGCACGTAAGTCATTTCCGACAGGTTATGGCTGGACATAGGAGGAATGATGCTCTTATGTGCCTCACCTTTCCGTCAAGTTTGGGCGAACTGGGCTTGAAGTGGTTTGAAAGGCTGCTGGAGGGGAGTATAGAGAGGTGGCATCAGTTGGCCGAGGCCTTTGTGACGCGCTTCAAAACCAACACAAAAACACCGAAGGAAGTGGATCACCTACTGAGTGTCAAGATGGAACCGAGCGACACATTGAAGGCATACAACTCCAGATACTGGGAGACCTTCAACGAGATCTTGGATTGTCCGGTCAACCTTGCAATCACTCAATACAAACGAGGTCTCCCGGTCGGACATAGACTACGGGACTCGCTCACCATACACCAGCCAACGTCCATGGGCCAGCTTATACAGCGTATCAATGAGCACATCCAGGTTGAGGATGATGCGTCGGCATCTACCGTGAAGACAACTCCGATAGAAACAAACAAGAAAACAGCAGGCAAAGTGCACGCAGTTGGGCAAGAGTCCAGTTGCTCAAGTGATCGAGCAGAGGAATCAGACCGTGCCTCGAATCACAAAAACCGGGGTAGAGGGCGTCGGAACGACCAGGATGACTACCCCCGAGATGATGTAGCGGATGCAAACAGAAGATTAAAGGCAAGGACTGGCATAACCACGGTCTTCAAGATTCCAATCTATCGCATACTTAGTGAAATCCGAGACGAGGAGTATGTCCGGTTTCCTGCTAAGTTGGGCGATGGACAGAAGGGCTACAATCCGCGGTATCGTTGCACATTCCACCGGGAGCAAGGCCACCGAACAGAGGACTGTTTGCCTTTGAGGCAACATCTGGAAGAGCTAGTCGTGGCCGGGCACCTAGACCTCTACATTGATGGCGACGTAAAGGCGAACCAGGCTCCGGTTGATCCCAGGGGACAGGATGACCGAGATGCGCCACCACAAGGAGTTATCAATGTCATCCACAACATAGTAGAGCCGGAGTGAGTTTGCGAACTTCGGGGTATGATCAAGAAGGCGGGACATATGAGGGAGGTTTTGTCGGTACAGCCTGCCATCAAGAGGGGGAAGACCGAAGAGAAAGATGTGATTAGTTTCACCTCCAGGGATCTAGAGCGTATTCAGACGCTGCACAATGACACCCTAGTAGTAACACTCCGCGTCAAAGAGTTTGATGTCAAGCGAATCTTGATCGATCAGGGAAGCTCGGTCGAGATCATGTATTATGACGCGTTCAAGCAGCTCAAACTCCGCGAGACAGACTTGGCTCCGGCAACTTCGCCTCTGGTTGGTTTCAACTCACAACCGGAGTGGCCCTTGGGTAAGATTATCCTGCCGGTCAAAGCGGGATCCGTAGTCAAGCAAGTGGAGTTTTGGGTATTACAAGTGCTTTCTACTTACAACCTGATCCTTGGAAGGGGATGGCTTCACGCTATGCAAGCTGTAGCGTCGACCTACCATTAGGTGATGAGATTCCCCTCGGCTATGGGGGCAATCAAGGAGATTTGGGGAGATCAAGTCATGTCCAAACAGTGCTTCGTGGCAGTGAACGGTAGCCGGGCTGCCAAAGGCCTCGTGCAAATGATAGAAGGACCGGAAGACCGAGGAGTTCTAGAGAATGTGGGCACTAAGGCAGAGGACAAAGCTGTGGAGGACTTGGTTGAGGTGCGAATTGATATGGAGTGGCCGGATAAGTTCTTCCAGCCTCACCGCCCAGGAAAGGACCGAGTTGGTTGAGTTTTTGATGGCCAACATCGAAGTCTTCGCATGGTCACCTTATGACATGCCCGACCTCGATCCAAGTTTTATTTGCCATCACCTCAACGTCTTCCCTGGAGCAAAGCCAGTCATCCAGCGTACAAGGAGATCGGCGCTGCACCACGTCGAGGTAGTAGCGGAGGAAGTCAAAAATTTGCTTGAAGCACGAGCAATCCAGAAATGCACTACCCTCAATGGATTTCCAACACAGTAGTGGTGCCCAAGAAGAATGGGAAGTGGCGAGTTTGTGTCGACTACAAGACAGTCAACCGAGCTTGTCCGAAAGATAGCTTCCCTTTGCCGCGAATTGACCAGCTTGTGGACTTGACGGCTGGACATAACAAGCTCAGTTTCCTGGACGCCTATTGCGGCTACCATCAGATTGCCATGCATGTTCCCGACCGAGAAATTACCTCATTCACGACTCCAAAGGGACTCTTTTGTTACCGAGTCATGCCTTTTGGTTTAAAGAACGCCGGGGCAACCTTTCAGAGGATGGTGACCAAAATGTTTGCTCCTTTGCTTGGCCGGACAATGGAGGCTTACATCGATGATATGGTGGTAAAAAGCCGACATGAAGCAGACCACTTGTCCGACTTGGCCGAGATGTTTGCCATTCTCAAGAAGCACAAACTGCGCCTGAATGCGTCAAAGTGTGCCTTTGGCGTGGGATCAGGAAAATTTTTGGGATTCCTAGTCACAAACCAAGGCATCGAAGCAGACCCTACTCAGATTAGAGCCGTGCAAGAGTTGAAGCAGCCCAGCTCGGCAAAGGACGTGCAGCATCTGGCCGGAATGGCCGCCGCGCTTAATTGATTCATAAGCCGGTCATCAGATCGCTGCCGTCCATTCTTTCAAGCATTAAAATCAAAGTTCTCATGGGATGAAGAGTGTGACCAGGCTTTGGCCGAGCTCAAGGAATATCTGTCTTCTCCGCCACTATTGGTTACACCTCAGCCAGGCGAGGAACTCTGTCTCTACCTTGCTGTCTTGCAACATGCAGTCAGTACGGTGCTAGTCCGTGCTGAAGGAATTAAGCACCTCCCAATCTTGTACGTCAGTAAAACCTTGCTACCGGCAGAGACGAGGTACTTGCCGTTGGAAAAGCTTGCGTTGGCATTGATGATGGCTTCAAGGAAGTTGGCGCACTATTTCCACGCCCATACCATCATCGTATTGACCGAGTTTCCTCTTAAGGCTTTGTTTGAACGGGCGGACTTCTCTGGCCGAATTCTCAAGTGGGCAGTCGAATTGGGACAATTTGATGTGAAGTTCCAGCCGCGCATAGCCATCAAGGCCCAGGCTTTGGCCGATTTCGTTGCAGAATTCTCACTTGGAACTCATCCGGTGTACCCGATCGATATTGTCGTGGCGGATGAAGAGAATGCAAGCATGACCGAGAAACAACTTGGTGGAGTTGGCGACGCGAAATTTACGCGCCCCACCGAATTACCCTCACTTTGTAGAATTCCACCGACCGGTGACGCGATGACAGAGTCGAGTGTTATTGCCCAACCTACTCTGTCCGATACCGCATCACCAAGGGGGGAAGAAATGGACCTACCCAGCACAGAATTTGCGGCCGGCACAATACCACAACCTGGTGATTCGCCTACGGACTTGAGCATCGCAGATCAACTTGCTGAGTCCGGTGCCGAATCACCAAGGGGAGCTGGGGTGGAACCAATCGGTGCAGAACTAGAAACCGGACAGCCGAGCAACCGCGGTCCCATCACCCTTCGAAATTCTCAGGACCCTTCAGACTGTTGGAAACTCTTTGTAGGGAAGATGTGGAAACTTTTCGTTGATGGAGCGTCGAATCGTCACGGAGCCGGGCTAGGTATTGTTCTTATCACACCGGATGGCCTCACCATTGAACATTCTATCACCCTTGGCTTCCCAGCTTCTAACAACGAGGCTGAGTACGAAGCACTTTTGGCCGGACTCAAGAGCGCTCTTCAGATGAAGGCTTCCGAGCTAATGGTGTACAGTGATTCCCAGCTTGTGGTTAACCAAGTCTCTGGGATTTATGAAGCAAAGGATGACCGAATGGCAAAGTACCAAGCTCTGGTCAGAGAACACATCAAGCAGTTTCAGGCAATCAGAGTTCAACAGATTGTCCGTGAAGAAAACAGCCGAGCAGATGAGCTGGCTGGCCTTGCTTCAATGGTAGATTGTACGTCTCCTAACCCCCTGTTGATTGAATTTCTTCTACGGCCGAGTATTGAGGAAGCCGGGTAGACGGATGTACTCTGCGCCGCGCTAGGTCCTTCCTGGATGGACCCCATAATCCTGTTTCTCAGAGACCGGACTCTGCCAGCCGACAAGAAGGAAACACACAAAGTCCGGGTGAAGTCAGAGCGGTTTTGGCTCTCTCCATCTAGAGCGTTGTATAAAACGTCCTTCACCGGTCCTTATCTGAAGTGCGTGCACCCGAGTGGCGTGGAGACCTTCTTGTATGAAATTCACGAAGGCATTTGTGGTAGTCATATAGGAGGCCGGTCATTGGCCTACCGAGCTATTTCGCAGGGATACTGGTGGCCATGTATGTAGGCCGACGCACAAAAGTATGTCCGTAAGTGCGAGAAATGCCAGAAATTCGCCCATCAGATCCATCAGCCAGCCAGGGAACTTCTTTCTCTCACCAGTCTTTGGCCCTTTGCCATGTGGGGGCTAGATATAGTGGGGCCACTCCCAACCGCACCAGGCAACCGGAAATTCTTCATCGCGGCCACAGATTACTTCACCAAATGGGTCGAAGCCGAGCCCTTGGCAACAATCAAAGAGAAAGACGTGAAGCGATTTGTCTGGCAGAATGTGGTCACGAGGTTTGGCGTCCCCAAGATTTTGATCTCTGATAATGGCACCCAGTTTGATGGTCGCCTATTCAGAGGATTTTGTGAAGATCTAAAGATTGAATTCTACAACTCTACTCCGGTTTACCCACAGTCCAATGGTCAAGCCGAGGCATCAAATAAGACTATTCTGGATAGGTTAAAGAAACGGCTGGAGAAGGCGAAGGGAAAATGGGCTGAGGAATTACCCAGCGTCCTTTGGGCATACCGAACAACCCCGCGGCGATCTACCGGGAAGACTCCATTTGCCTTGGCTTATGGCATAGAGGCGGTCATACCTTTGGAAGTTGGTATGCCCACCTTAAGAAGTGAGAGTTTTGAACCCGAGCTGAACGCCGAGGCTATTGCCCTCGAACTGGACCTGGTGGAAAAGCGTCGGGAGAAGGCCCTCATCCACGTGGCCGCCTACCAACAAGAGCTCTCAAAAAAGTACAAGAAAACGGTGCACCCCAGACCGTTCAAAGTTGGTAATTGGGTTTTGAGGAAAGTTATGGGCAACACCCTGGTGCCAGGTGAAGGCAAACTATGGGCAAATTGGAAAGGACCCTACAAGATCACCGGTCTGGCGGGCAAGGGGGCTTACCAATTGGAGGATCTGGAGGGAAGAGCAATACCCTGGCCATGGAATGCGGCCAACCTCAAACTGTATTATTTTTAGCTTTAGCTTCCTTTTTTGTGCAAAGGAATTTTTTGGTTTGCACTTCAGAATGTAATTCTTTTTGTCAATATATAGAAGTGACCTTGTTTTGGCCTTTAGATTGTTGTTTCAATGTAAAAACCGAGATGCTTTACTCTAGTTGAAAGAGTTGGTGTTTTGTCCAACTTAGGATTCCCAACCGAGATGAATTGTTCCGGTTGAAGAAGTTGGTGTTTTGTCCAAATTAGGAAATCCCAACCGAGATGATTTGTTCCGGTTGGTGTTTTGTCCAAATTAGGAAATCCCAACCGAGATGATTTGTTCCGGTTGAAGAAGTTGGTAATTTGTTCAACTTTGCTCTTCCACCGAGATGAATTGTTCCGGTTGAAGAAGTTGGTGTTTTGTCCAACTTAGGAAATCCCAACTGAGATGATTTGTTCCGGTTGAAGAAGTTGGTGATTTGTTCAACTTTGCTCTTCCACCGAGATGGGTATTCCGGTTGAAGAAGTTGGTGATTTGTTCAACTTTGCTCTTCCACCGAGATGGGTATTCCGGTTGAAGAAGTCGGTGATTTGTTCAACTTTGCTCTTCCACCGAGATGGGTATTCCAGTTGAAGAAGTCGGTGATTTGTTCAACTTAGTTATTCCAAACCGAGACGCTGTACTCCGGTTGGAAGAATTGGTGTCTTGTTCGACTTAGGTGATCCAACCGAGATGGGTATTCCGGTTGAAAAAGTTGGTGAGTTCAATTTTGGTGTTATGTTCAATTTTGTGATTTATACCGAGATGTTTTGTTGAAAAAGGAATTGATGACGACCGTGCAAACACTTGACGAAATTAAAGCTTTTCATTGATAGAAACATAAGTACAAAAAGTGGGGAACTTAGCCCGGTTACATCAGAAAAGCAAAAAGAGAAAAAAGAAAACTAAACCAAGGGTGAGAGGTTGGTGAACTCGTCCTCGGTGGCCTCTACGTTGATGGTTGGGCTTTTGTCTTGGGCATCGGGCTTGCCACGGCCGGGCTACTCCTGCACTTCGTTATCGTCTGCCTCGGTATTCGTCTCGGCATCTCCTTCTTCAAGCCCTTCCTCAGCCTCAGCCTGCAACGCGCTGAAGACGTCATTGGCGTATGGCACAAGGTAGGCCAGGAGGCGGATTGGCAAATACGTCGGTGTCAGAGCCCTGACCGAGATGCTCGCATGCAGATTTCCAGCCAGCTTTGAAGTAGATGTCTTGGGTTACAAAGACCTGCTTCTTGTAGCTCTCCTCGGCTTCGTTAAAATCGGCATTGTTAGCATCTCAGCAATCTCTCTTCCGCGACTTCTTGAGAGCGTCCAGCTCGGCCTGGAGCTCGTCCCGCTTTTTCTCGGCTGCATCGAGTTGGCCGAGCAACCGGTTGTTGTCAGTGTTGGCTATTTCGAGCGAGGACTTTGCTCGGCCAAACTCGGTTTGGAGGCTCTGGACTTGGCTGGCTGTGTCACTTGCCTTTTGCCTAAGTTTATGTATGCGCTCCATCACCAGGTGCTGCTTCTGAATGGCCTGCAAAAAGCGAAAGTTGATTAGTGAAGGAACCAGGCAAACACTTGTGAAAATTTTAGAGGCAGATTGAGACTTACCCTGGCCATGGACTTGACTGATGACTTCACCAATCAAGTGTCAGGGACGTGGTCGCTGCCGACCACGTCGCTCGGTAGAAGAAGTGCTTTGGAGAGATCGTAGGCGAGCAAGTGCTCTTTATCGCCCTTGATCGAAGCCGTCGCCGGGATGTCTTGTCTCCGGTGTTTCAGATGTGATCGCCAGATCGGTGCTGGGTCAACCGTGGCAGTTGGTTGCTCGGTGGTAAGCTCGGCCACAAGCTCGGCTGACGGATCCGCGCGAGCTCTTTTACCAGCCCGGCGTGGAGTAGGTTCCTTGCTAGATTGCCCGCCTGCTTGAGAAGCCAGGGCGACCACGGCGCCGCTTGATTGACCGGCGGCTGGTGAGAGGGTGACTACGCTCGGTATCTCGGCTGAAGTGGTGGTGAGCAGGTTTTTGATTCGGCTTCGTTTGGCCATCTCTTGCTCTTCTGTCAACCGGATCAGTGGAATGTCAAGCAGAGTTGGATCTGGAGGAGGTGAAGGAGCGCGGAGGAAGTCTGTAACTTTACTCCGATGGAGAGCAGAGTATCTGTATGTTGGGGTGTAGCCGAGCAACTGGTTGCAATCTCGGTCGCGGTAGCGGAGCGCGGTCCTGATTGCTTCGATGTTGGGAAACTGGTAGTTGGCTTGCAAGGCTTGAATTGCTGCAAAAGAAACAAGAAAAATGGTCAAGTAAAGGATAATGAAGAATGTAGGCTAACCGAGCAAGTTTGCGCAGCTTACATGTACTACCGAAGTTTTTGCTTATGATCCAGCCCGGTACCGGGGCTGTCTCATAATTGCCGGACACCCAGAAGAAATCATCGTCATGAAAGTCCTTGTCTGGTGTGCTAGTCATAATTTTTTCTCTACCCGGCCTAATCTTGAGATAGTAGGCGAGGCCATCGCCAGTGTGCCCCAAGGTGTATTGGCGCAGAATCTCGGCTAAACCTAAGCTTATGCCTAGCCGGTTGTTTAGCTCGTGCACGCCGTTTATTATTCGATAGGTGTTGGTGGACACTTGCGTGGGTGCTAGCCCGGTCCGACGCAGGAACTCGGTCATCAAAGGATTGACCGGGAATCGGAGGCCTCCTTATACGATTGACAGCACGGTGAAGGGGCATTGGTCTAGTCTGCCCCAGGGTGTTGTCTTCTCTTCTGCCAGTTCGAGATGGATGTCGGTTGAGATGCCGTACTCCTCTCTGAACGCAGCCAGCGCGGCCGGAGTGTCCACTAAGAAACGGAATTTTCCCATTTGTAGCCGGCCTAGGATAGCTCAGCTGAGGGGTTTGGCACTGTGATAATTGGTTGTTGCTCGGTCTTGAGAGCCTCAGGAATGGACAGTGGACCCCTTGGACTCTGCAGGAAAAGGATGGCAAGTGTAAGTGTGAGCGCGGTCGCGCGAAGTGAGCTTGACTTTAGCTCAGTCATTAAGAGTGCCAATCCACCTCGGTTTTCTAAGCTAACCAAGGAGCTCGGTCGCCCAAGCGAACCAGAAGTTAGCCCGGTTGTGCGACCAGGTCCTTCTGCTATCTCGGTTTTTGCTGGGTTTGAGACAAACATGTTATTTGCTCGGTCATATTGGTTTTTTGGATCGAATGAAGACCAGGAGCCCGGTCCACCCCAGTTCTTCAGTGTTCTTCAGGAAAAATGAAGAACACCATGAACAGTCGAAGGTTTAGGATGTTTTTGACGCCAAATGTCCTATAAACTATGTTTTATTGCCCTAATGTGTGTAGTATCAAAGAAAACAACAATAAAAGAGGAGTTGAAGGACTTACCAATGTAGGGCAGTTTGTTCTTCTTCTTCGAGCGCGAGTTCAGGAACGACAAAGGAGAAGCAAGAGCTCTGGATTGCTTGGAATGGCAATGAGTCAGTAAGAGTGAAAAGAAGCTGAGGGGGGGATGTTTATAGAGGTGGTGAGGCCCTCCAAATTCAAATTTGAGGGGACGGCGGGGTTGGCTGCCCGAGGACCAATACAAGAGTGACACGTGTCCCCATTAATGCAGCATCAGAGTTGAAGCGACAGGAAGGTCAGACGAGGCGACGACCGAGGAGTAAACCGAGCTGGTCTTGAAGACAGGAATGCCAACCGAGAAGTTGAACCGGGCAAGTTCTGAAGCCAGGAATGATAACCGGCCTAATCGCCATTCTGCAAACCGTGGACCGAGGAAAAGATTATCCCGGTTAGTTTAGGTAATCCCAGTCACGCTCGCGCGGACGGAATTAAGGGGCAATTGAGAGGGAGATTAATGATCTGGTACTGGGTCGGACAGATTTAGGCCGGGCAAGTATTGGGCCAAGGATATGTGGCCCAGTTTGGAAAGAAGTTGCTCGGTTAAGGCAACGCTTGGTTGGGCCGAGCTACATGTTTGGCGGAGGCGAAGCCAGTCAAGTTAAGTGACCGGCGCTCGGAAAGGCATGGTCAGCCGAGGTACCTGTTTGCTCGGCAGGAAGGCCGACCATAGTTAAGCACGAGCTGTTCTGTGCTCGGCTTTGCCGAGATGTTGCCTAGCTTGGTCCTCATTAAGCTTAGCTAGTTGAGTGCTTGGACATGAAGCACAACGCGGCCGTTGGCGGACAAGATGGTGCAGCTCGGCTGACGAGCTCCCAGTAGAGTGAGCGGGCAGTTGAGATTAGGTGATGCTCAGCAGGATTTGTGCTGATGGATGGGATAGCAAAGCCACGTGTTGAGAGACCATTGGGAGCAGGTTTGGGACGCAGAAGGGTATATATAAGCATGTTTGCGCCCCCCATACAGGGGAGACGAACATTCTGTAAGACACTCTTACACTAAAACACCCTCTCTCTCTCTCTCTCTCTCTCTCTCTCTCTCTCTCCCCCAAGGTGTGTGCTGACTTGATCGTTTGAGGGGTTTTCCGGCCGCACACCGCCGGGTAGCTCACCGCCGTTGTGCTTTCAGGTGATCGGACATCGACGAAGCTTGGAAGAAAGGAGTACGGGCTTTGCCGGAACATTTGCTCCCCGTACAAACATTTATTAACTTTTTCTAATCCACATGCCTGCATTTATTGATTTGGTCAAAATTCCCTGATCAGTATTTAAAATCCCCTCATACAAATAATTATAGATACAACCCATGCATAGTTACTGCACTTTTTCAACTCCCATACACTATGGTTAGTGATGAGATTATTAAATTATTTTTATAAAAAATCTTTAGAAACATAATTTATATATTAAAAAAAATCTAAAACAAATATAAATATCTATAATTATCCCGTACATAGCACAGGTGATGGGCTAGTATATTATAATTCAAAAACTCTTTCCCTTTAGTTCAGTTTTTTTAGCACTCAAACAATCTAAATTCAAAAACCCTCAAGCAAACAAAATGTTAATCAATACACTTTTGTTACATAATGCTCACTTCAATATTCCCCTTTAGGTGAATACAAAGAAAAAATTTCGACATATTGGTTTGGCAAGACACATTGAGCAAACGTAATATGGAGATTATAAAATTACTTTTAGAGAGAGAGAGAGAGAGAGAGAGAGAGAGAGAGAGAGAGAGTTGTTTTGATAAAAATGTTCAAACAGATAAATAGATGCACTTTCGAAGACAATTTTGTTGGCTCAATTACAATATTATTATTGGCTTTTAGTTTTTGAAACTCAAATCCATAATGTTCAAGGTTATTATTAGAATTAATGAATTTAATTTATTTTATGAGGCTATGAAATTTTGATTAGGATTTAACCTCAGGTGTAGGCATTTGGTTAATATAATCAAAAGTCACTATAATTTATTATATCATATTCTTTATTTTTCTATACATTTTTTCATAAAAAATCAACTAAAATATAGGGAATTACATCCCAATGGGATAATTGTTTTTTACACAAAAACATTTCACTTGCACCTATCACAGAATTACTTGTTTATACCTCACATATTTTTCTAATTTTTTTTTAATATTTTCACTGTGCTGTAATTTTCCTACTAAAATACTCTTTACATAATGCCAAATAGGCGCTATGCAAAAAAAAAAAAAAAAAAAGGGGGGGCTTTCACTTGATTATTCCTCTAATGGGCCTACTAAATCTTCAAAGCCCACAGATCCTCGACAGTTGAAGCCCTATAGAATTTCACAGTACTTTCCTGATAATATACAAAAAGACGAAGGTGTTTTATGTAATTTTACTAAAATAGCTCACCAGCACAAACCCTAGATTTAGCCCTCTCTATAAATTCCACACAAAACCCTGAATTTTCTCTTCACTCCGCAGGCAAAATTCGAAGTGAAGTCAGTTCATCTCTTTCTCTCTCTCTCTCTAGACGTATATTATGTATGTATAGTTTTCATGGTTTTTGGGAGATTGTAGAGCGTGGAGGATCGACGGGGGTTGCTAGGTCTGCCGGTGGCGACGACAGTGAACTGTGCTGACAATACTGGAGCGAAGAATCTCTTCATCATTTCAGTGAAGTGTATCAATGAAAGACCAACCTCTTGCCCTCCCCATGTATAGGAGATATGGTGATGGCCACTGTGAAGAAGGGCAAGCCTGATCTCAGGAAGAAGGTCATGCATGTTGTCATCGTCAGGCAGCGCAAGCCCTGGCGCCGAAAGGACGGTATTTTTATGTACTTCGAAGGTCTCTATCATCAAACTCTTTGTTTTTTTATTGATTATACTGATTGTGATATCAAATCTGTTTGTTTTGTGCTTTTGTGGTTACTTTTTTATGGATAATTTATTGTTGATTATACTGATTGTGACATCAAATCTGTTTGTTTGTGCTTTTATGGTTACCCTTTTATGTTTCTTAAAAGGCTTTAATTTAATGTTACTTGTTGATTATACTGATTGTGATTTGAAATGGGTTTGTTTTGTGCTTTTCTGGTTACCTTTTAGGCCTTTTAAGGTTGTGTTTAGTTGAGGATTTGATAAGGGAAATGGAAAGGGAAAGTGAAATAGAAAGAAAAAGAGTAAGTTATGTTTAGTTGAGTTGGGAAATAGAGAAAGAAAATAGGATAAGTGACCCAAAAATATAAAAGGTGGGATTGCATTTCCTTCTCACTTTCTTTTACTTTGTGTTCTTCATTATAACCAAACAAAATGTGAGATTGCATTTCCTTTCTTTTTTCCATTTCTCTCATCAAATCCTCTAACCAAACACAGCCTAAAGGGTTTAATATTGAGTTATTTAGATATGAATTGGATGACTATTAGTTGCATTACTTTATACAAGTTTATAGATTTATGAACTTGGTTGATTATACTGATTGGAATTTATTGTATGTTAGTTGTTTTGCTTCTTAAATATACTTTGTCAATTTTCTGCTGGCCTGTGAAATTTTAGGACGACATGATATGGAAAAGAATGCTATGCTAAGCTGGTAAAGCGGCATCTTGATAAGTGAATTTATCATTCACTAATGATAATCTGGTGCTTCCTAAGACTAGCTACATTAAATGTCAATCATATTAGATCGAATGGGTTGTTATCTCTTAATCTGTACCTGATCTGTCGTGGTTTGATACATTTCATCTTTTTCCTTTTTTGTTTCTTAATCTCTCCTTTGTCCTTACTCTGTCATGATTGATTATTTACTACAAACATCTATTTGGTTTTCATTTTCCCTTTTCTCATTTTGGAATCTAGGTTTAATACTGAGCTTAAGGGGAATATATTTCTTCCTGGTTATTTCTACTGGTGATGTGGTGTGAGAATTACATTATCTATCTAGGGTTTCTGTACACCTCTTATACCCAGCTAAATGCGCATTACCAATCTTGCCCTATATTGGATGATAAATCCGTTTATCACCCCTGTCAAGATTGGGATATATGAGCATGAGTGTATCATCATCTTCTTTAACCTGTCATAAGCACTAATTTTCTGAACCATTGGATTATTATGGTTTTGGGACTAATTTGATTTAACCTGTGTAGTTATCCTTCCAGCAAGGTTTTTCCTCAATAAATTGTCAATGTGTAAATTTTAAACTTGGCCATCCTCATTTCATATCTTTTGCTTGTTTCTGCTATAAATTTGAGATTGTTACAAGCTTTTGAGGCTTAATTTGCAAAGAAAGAGCACAGAATCTATGTTAGTTAGTGGAAGTTTTTATGTATTTCATATCTCTTTTAACCTCCCTTCTGTAGCTTTATTCCTTGAAAATCCATGTTTATTGTTTTGGATGCATTAATTTTTGTCAAAAAGTCTCAAGTTGGTCCACAAAAGTCTCTTTTTGTTACTTTCAGTTAGTTTATAAAAGCCTTTTTTGCTTGCTGTGTGACTGGTGCCCTTTCCCTTCAGTTTTATCTTCTTTAAAAAACCAAAATTGGATTGTTCAGTCATTCCAACAATGAGCAAATATCACCAGACTAAGTCAGGTATCCTTCTTTATGTGTGGTTGATACAGTTACATGTATGGAAAATCAACTGTGTCTATCGTTACAGATGTGATGATGCTCCTCAAGGTCACATTTGCTCCATTTAGGCCTTACATGTCAATTGTTTAATATATGCAATTGGACCATATTCTGGGAAATAGTTGTGCATATACGCAATTGGAAACCCAATTGTGTTGTATTTATGCATTTTGTTATCAATATTGTCTTATTATTTCCTCTACCCCCTCTACATTGCAGTTGTATTGTTATAATTTTCTACTTCTTATGTAATACTTGGCTTACTTGCTAGTGCAAGCAGTTCTAACATAAAAGTTTGCTTAGATCAAGAAAAAATTATTTGGATTTCCGTAAGCTTTAATCTGCCTTTACAGTTCTTTATTTGATGCAATTACTAGCTTGGGAAAAAATATATATTGTTTCAGATGCAATTATGCTTTTCAAAGCATCTAAAGTTGGTCCACAATAGTCTCTCTTTGGTACTTCTAGTAACTTTATATGAGGCTTCTTTTGTATTGCTGAGTGGCTGGTTGAGATTGCTAACTAAGTATTTATTTTTCTTTTCCAAGAATCAATTGAATGTTCTTTTCGATGTTGCTAACATATACTTTTTGCATTATTGCAGATAATTGTGGTGTCATTGTTAATCCAAGAGGAGAAATGAAAGGTAAGTTCTCATTTTAACAAATTTAACTCAATAAAATTTTTAAAGCAAATTAAGAGATATTCCCATGAACATATGATTGATTGATACATTATTGGCCACCCTTTATATGTTTGAACTGTTAAGAAAAAGAAGAGTTTTTTGTGGCATTTGGGCCTATTATTAGCCTTTCTGATTTTTCTATTTGGTAGAAGTTCCCATTCTTTATTTAAATTGTGTATAGCCTTTTCTCCCCCTTCTCCCTTTTTAAAACTAAATTCCCAAACTAAAGCCTTGTTTATCTGTATGTGTTTTTCTTGTTTCTTTGCCTTATTGTAAGGAGAGAATTGGTGGTTGTTACATTTTGCATCCTTGTAAGGTCCTATCGATCAACATTGGCCTACTATATGCTTCATATGTTGTCTGAACAAATAGAAAATTTCATATTTTATGCTTTGAATTTTTCAAATTATTGGTTCTGGCAAGGAGTATTTTGAGTGCAATTTTTTGAATATTCTCGGAATCATTTCTAGTAAGGAATTGTACGTTCAATCAACTTGGCTGTTGATGTGATATTAATTATTTATTGGTGTTTTGGTGAGAGGCCCCTCAATGAAATCAATTCACCAAAGGAAATTTGAGCTTTGTGAAATTCAAAATATCTTATTATGGATGGTAAATCAATTCATGGTTAATGAAAAATTCATGGAAGCAATGTGGATACCAACATAATTTTTTTGGGGACCTCCCAAATTAAAGACCTTCCTTGCACTGCCGACTTATTGCTTCTCACACCACCTTTAAATGAGGGGTTTGCTTAACAATTTCCCATTCACTCTTTATTCCAGTGTGAGTTTGTTTTTTTTTTCTATTGTATATGTATCTAACCACTTGCTTCATGGTAGTTTCAGGATCTGCTATTACGGGTCCAATTGGGAAGGAATGTGCTGACCTGTGGCCTAGGATTGCTAGTGCAACCAATGCTATTGTCTAAGTTCTGAACTAAAAGGGAAGTCGAAAGACTAGAAGAAGCGTTGGAAGAGCTAAGCAAGTGAAGTTGTGCTATGGATTTATCCCAAAAAAAATGTCTCATGGGTATTATCCATAGAACTACTTCACTTGCTTAGTTCTTCTAACGCTTCTTCAAGTCTTTCGACTTCCCTTTCAGTTCAGAACTTAGACAATAGCATTAGCTGCACTAGCAATCCTAGGCCACAGGTCAGCACATTCCTTCCCAATTGGACCCCGTAATAGCAGATCCTGAAACCACCATGAAGCAAGTGGTTAGATACATATACAATAGAAAAAAAAACAAACTCACACTGGAATAAAGAGTGAATGGGAAATTGTTAAACAAACCCCTCATTTAAAGGTGGTGTGAGAAGCAGTAAGTGGGCAGTGCAAGGAAGGTCTTTAATTTGCAAGGTCCCCAAAAAAATTATGTTGGTATCCACATTGCTTCCAGGAATTTTTCATTAACCATGAATTGATTTACCATCCATAATAAGATATTTTGAATTTCATAAAGCTCAAATTTCCTTTGGTGAATTGATTTTATTGAGGGGCCTCTCACCAAAACACCAATAAATAATTAATATCACATCAACAGCCAAGTTGATTGAACGTACAATTCCCTACTAGAAATGATTCTGAGGTTTAGCATCGTAACCGGCTAGTAATCCTTGGATTACGGAAGGCCTCTGAACAGATTAACAAAATTAAGGGGCTAGCGGAAGTAAATACATAAATATAGTTGTCCAATGAGCTGTGTTGACTTATATGAAATAGAATATTTAAAACTTTATATACAAAACCAGTAGTCAACCATACATTATGCCTACACACATTATAGTATTTAAGTGCAGCCAACGACATCAAACAAGTCTTATATAAACAGAAACTACAGAACTGAAACACAGGACGCTTCGGGAACCTCCACATGAGGCACAATGGTTGGCTGACAACGGAACACAGATCCAGACAAAAGCCTTCAAGCTCGAACTCCAGAATGCTCACCTATAATATATATATACAAACAGTGAGCTAAAGCCCAGTGAATAACATTAAGGTAAAGGGGTTAGTGAACGAAATCCGAACATATCATAAGCATAAAACAAATCATAGCATAATCATTCTTGTATCAGAACATAATAAGGGTACAACCCTGTCACGACCCAAACCCGGCCCTATGGGTTTAGCACCGTAACTGGCCAGTAATCCGAGATTACCAAAGGCCTGCTGAACAGTAATACAGTTAAATAGAGTACAGGGCCTGGCGGAAGCCAATACAGTAAATAACTAGTGTCCATTAAGCTGTGAAAATCTGTATGCCAAAAAACATTTTTATGCATTCATACGGTTCAACACAGTACCATCTATACAATCATATACAGTCAGTCAGTACGGGGATCGAATCCCTCGATAACAGTGCAGTAAACAGTCTATACAAAAGTACAATACAGTAAGGAGACCGATGGGGGACACAAAAACACCCCAAGCCATAGCATGGCAACTCGGAACCTCGCAGTGAGGCACATAGGCTGGCTTGACAAAACTGGGGACCGACCCACGCTCCTAGCTCCGGTCTGGTTGCTGAGAACCTACATATATATATAAACAGTGAGCTAAAGCCCAGTGAATAACATAATGCGTAAAGAGGTTATGAATGAATGTCCTTACAGTAATGAAATCAGTTCATTAAACAGTATTTCAGTCTTTCAGTATTTCAGTCAATCAGTCATATGTGGTACATCCCTTAGCCTATAAACAGTAGGTCCAAAAGGACTGGGTCTTAACGGACCCAACAGTAATGATGGCCATCAATCAGTAAACAGTATGGTTCCTCAAGGAAACCGACAGAGCTCTGTAACAGTAACAGTCAATGCTAAGGATGCCACAATACAGTTCAGAATACAGGACATACATTCATTCAGTAAACAATATCAGTTCAATAAACAATTCAGTTCAGTATTCAAAAGATAACCATTTTGAACATATCTTTACACAATTGTTACTCACAGAGATTGGGCTATAGCAGCTAGAGCGCGTCCCCGAGAGCCAACCCTAAACAGTTAACAAATAGAACACACACTAAGTTCACAGACGGAAAGGATGATAATTAAATCCCTAAATTCCTCGGTGAGGTTCTATGTCTAAATCCTCATTAAGATGTCTTAAACTAGGCCTAAGAATGCCTAGGATGGGATGAGGATGCAAAAATACAGTTGGAAGGCATTTTTCAAAAGTTACTGAAAACAGGGGTCTCGCTCGAGCGAGCCTTCCTTCGCTCGAGCGAGGTTGAAAAAACAAAGTCTTCGCTCGAGCGAACAATCCTTCGCTCAAGTGGTCTGATGAAACAGTAAAAGTACTGGATGCTCGATTTTTACGCGTGATGCTCGCTCGATGCTCGCTCGAGCGAGCCTTCCTTCGCTCAAGCGGTCTGATGAAATAGTAAAAGTACTGGATGCTCGATTTTTACGCTCGAGCCACCAATCCTTCGCTCGAGCGTGGCTCAAAGGAAACGTTGGTCGCTCGAGCGAGGAATCCTTCGCTCGAGCGAAGAAGCCAAATCTGGAATTTCCAGATTTGCCTTCCAAGCTCAAACCAAGCATTCTCAACTCAATTCTCGACCTCTTGGGCTCAAATTCTGGAAAATACATCCCAAAACAATGTATAACAAGTTTCAAAAGCCAATTTATGAATTCAAGCCCCAAAGGTGAGTCAATTAAATCCAAATTTCAAACCCATTTTCAAGAACACTTCCAAAACATGCAATGCATGAGTGTTAAACCAAATTCAAGGTCCAATCTTGCTCTATTGAGCTCCAATCTTTGAAAACAATGTGGAAAACATGGATTATGATAAAAACATGGACATGCATGTATAATTCTCCAAGAATTTAACTTCAAAATATGCCAAATGACCATGCATGCAACATTCAAGCTTCAATTCAACATTCTTGCACTAAATCATGGCCTAGCTCTCTAATTGGGCATGAACCATGCAAAATGAGGCTCAAGGACAACAAGAAGAAGATGATTTCCTTACCTAGAGTGTCAATTTCAAGGTGTGGAAGCTAGATTATGCCAAGTTAGACACCAATTCCAAGCAATTTCCAAGAAGAACTCAACTCTCTCTCAATTCTCTTTACTTCTCTTCTAAGGTTGGCTATGGAGGAAAGAAATGGCTGATGAAATGTTTTCTCTAAGTGTATAAGGTGTATAAGGCTCATTATGATTGAATAAACAAGCTCCACTCACCATGGCAATTTGGTAAATAACTAACACTTGTGCTTAACTCAACTTTTAGTCTAATTTAATCAATTTAATCATACCTAATCAATTTTCAGATAAATATACCATAAAATCAGGAATATTCTACTGAGTCCAAAACACTAAACGGTTTCTAATTCGGCCGCCGATAAGGCCTTCAATTAGCAGTTTAAACATATAAATTCAAACAGAAAATCAACCAATTAAACAGATGCAACATGCAATTCAATAGATAAACTATTCGATTTCAATCAGTCCATTCAGTACTTTAGTTAATTCGATTATCAGTCATTATCAGTTCAGTTTAACAATAATCAGTATATAATTCAGTGGTTATTCGGTAATCGGTACGAGGGTTGTTACAAACCCATAGAACATAACACATAACGCCTTTCGACTAGAGTAATCGGTTCCGGATACCGATTAAACACATATCACCACGATGAAGTGGCTAACGAGATCTCGTAATTACTTGTATGTCATGGACCTACATTTTCATGCCGTCCCCCATGACTTGGGACTATCTATGGATGCCATAATAGATTTCAATCATGGAATATTTGTTCACAAAAACAGATATCATTTCAGAAATCAGAACTTATCATATTTCATTTGGAACGTAAGTCATATGAACGTATCTTTACAATAACGTTACTCACAGTGGTTTCCTGTAACGGTCAATCAACTCTCGAGTCTTGACCTGCAATCACAAAATACATAACACAAGCATGTCTTATCATTACACATTCAAGTGGCCAACACGGTTTAGCTTACATTATTTTGATTCTTGTTCTTCCTTAACACATTGCTCAAAACACACTCTTGATTCTCATAACTTAGTACATTCTTCACTTAGTGTGTTTCTAATCCATAACCTCATTATTACTAATTCATGTGGTCATACATGGCTTAGCTTTCTTACTTTAATTTCCTATTCATTCCATGTCACATAACCTGTTCATATTGCCTATATACTCGGATTCAACACATATTTTCTAATTCACTTACTTATGTTATTTCTTAGCTTATTAATCTTTAACGGCTCATAAATCATGCCTAAGAATGCCCATAAAGAGATGGGAGTGAAGATATGCACTTAAAACATCTTTTGAAAACATGCTGAAAATAAGCTGGTGGCTAGAACCAGCTTTTCTTGGCTAGAGCCAGCAGAAGGCAAAAACAGAGCTCGCTCGAGCCAAGACTTCTTCGCTCGAGCCAGCTTTTGCAGAGTTCAAAATTCTGAGAGCTTGAAATGTTGGCTCGAGCCACCACTTCTTCGCTCGAGCCAACAGTAAATTTCTGGGCAGTAAGCTTAACAAAAATGGCTTCCAAACCACCCTCAAACCTTGGGGTCTTGCATGATTTGATCAAACACACAAAAATAGCTTTAGAAAACTCCAATACAAGACCCTAGAAACATCTATTATTCAAAAACTCATCAATTCTTGAAAGGTTTGAACCAAAACTTCTTCATGCAATATTTTTCAACTCTTTTCATGGTTTTTCAAAACCCTTCAAACATGGAATTTTACTTTCAAAACTTGATCTAACATGGATGCATGCTAATTTCGTGGCCTAAGATCAACATAATAATAAATTTTATGATAAAAAAGATTATACAACACTCCTACTTCCATGCATGTAGGAATCATGAGCAAATTCTTCATCTTCATAGCAAACCCATGTGAAATACATGCAAATGATCAAGGTACCTTCATGAGTTCAACATTTAAACACATTATCTACATGCATTATAGCTTAGGTTCTTACCTAGAGCCTGATTTCAGAAGTGTGGGGGTGAATCATCCCAATTTCCTTCCTCTCCTTCAACCTCTAGAGCTCACTCTCACACTCTCTAGCTAAACTCTCTCTCTCTCTAAAGCCAAACTCTCTCAACACAGAGGACCAAAGGAGCAAGAGAATGATACAAAACTCTCCCACTCGGCTGAAAGTACACACACATACCTCACTTATTGAGCACACTACACGTGCACACACATGCAACCTCCCAACACACATACACACACATAAGGGTTTTAATCCCCTACACTCAACACCACCAAAATGCCTCAACACATTATATACTAAATCACATCTTGGCTCATGGGTAAGATTAGATTAGGTACCAATCATGCTTCATTTTAATCAAACACAAGTAGCCTTAATTAATCAAGGTTAGCACATGACTCAATTAATCAAAATAAAATAGTTCCTATTAAGGCTCAATTTAATCACATGCTATTTTACTCAACTAAATCAATTTTTTTTTTTTTTAACAAAACTTTTCAGATGGTTCTAAAATTCTAATTAGTCAATCCATGTGCTCAATTCGGTTTCTGAAAGCATTTAGGCTAACAATTTCAGATTCAAGTAGAAATCATGACAAATAATTTTCAAATCAGATAGATATGCACAAATTACTACAAAGCACATATCACAATTAACAATAACACATAATTCCATTCTAAATACTTAGTTAGCATTCTTAATTACGAATTAGTAGCTAATTACGGACCGGGCTTGTTACAGATTTTGAGAATATTCAAAAAATTGTACTCAAAATACTCCTTGCCAGAACCAATAATTTGAAAAATTCAAAGCATAAAATATGACATTTTCTATTTGTTCAGACAACATAAGAAGCATATAACAAGCCAATGTTGATCGATAGGACCTTACAAGGACGCAAAATGTAACAACCACCAATTCTCTCCTTACAATAAGGCAAAGAAACAAGAAAAACACATACAGATAAACAAGGCTTTAGTTTGGGAATTTAGTTTTAAAAAGGGAGAAGGGGGAGAAAAGGCTATACACAATTTAAATAAAGAATGGGAACTTCTACCAAATAGAAAAATCAAAAAGACTAATAATAGGCCCAAATGCCACAAAAGACTCTTCTTTTTCTTAACAGTTCAAACATAAAAACGGTAGCCAATAATGTATCAATCAATCATATGTTCATGGGAATATCTCTTAATTTGCTTTAAAACTTTTATTGAGTTAAATTTGTTAAAATGAGAACTTACCTTTCATTTCTCCTTTTGGATTAACAATGACACCAGCATTATCTGCAATAATGCAAAAAGTATATGTTAGCAACATTGAAAAGAACATTCAATTGATTCTTGGAAAAGAAAAATAAATACTTAGTTAACAATCTCAACTAGCCACTCAGCAATACAAAAGAAACCTCATATAAAGTTACTGGAAGTACCAAAAAGAGACTATTGTGGACCAACTTTAGATGCTTTGAAAAGCATAACTGCATCTGAAACAATAGACATTTTTTCCCAAGCTAGTAATTGCATCAAATAAAGAACTGTAAAGGCAAATTAAAGCTTGTGGAAATCCAAATAATTTTTTCTTGATCTAAGCAAACTTTTATGTTAGAATTGCTCGCACTAGCAAGTAAGCCAAGTATTACATAAAAAGCAGAAAATTACAACAATACAACTGCAATACTGTAATAACCCCGACCCTGATTAACGCTAATTAGAACATAATTATGTCTGATAATAATTAAGGGAAAATCTGGAAATAATTGCATGTGCGTTGCATGAATTATGTGTTATTATCTGTTCGGTGTCGAAACATCTGTTCGTGTTTTAAACTTTAATTCGCAATTCGGAAGCCTTATCGGCGCCCGATTCCGAAATTGATTAGTGTTTTAGACTAGTCGAATTTTATGTGATTTTATGGTATATTTATTTGAAAACTGATTAGGTATGATTAAATAATGATTTAATGCTAAGTTTGACTTATTTACCCTTAGGCCACTTAGTGGCCATTATCTACTCACCTCTTAAGCCTTAATACATTTGATCAAAATAACATTTCATCAGCCACTTGTTGCCTATAACCGACCAAGAATAGGGAGAGTGAGAACTAATGGAGAATTGAGCTCAACTTTGGGGATTTAGCTTGAATCTTGAAGAATTGGGGTGTAGAATGTCAAATTAAGCTACCTCACCTTGTAATTGAAACTTTAGGTAAGGAATTCATTTTCTTATTGTTGTCATTGAGCTAAGTCTTGCATGGTTCATGCCTCATTGTAGAACCAAGTCATGTTTTAGTGCAAATAAGTTGAATTATAGCTTAATTCATGCATGTATGGTTAGAATGTTGAGTTAAGTTCATGGTAAATTGTACATGCATGTTCATAATTAGACTTAAGTCCATGTTTTCAACTTGTTTTTGGAACAATTAGCTCACTAGAGCATCAAATTGGAGCTGTGGTATGGTTTGAATTCTTGCATGTTTACATGTTCTTCATGTTCTTGAAAATGGGTTTGAAAATGATTTTTAATTGACTCACTCTTGGCTCTTGAATTTACAAATTGGCTTTTGCAACTTGATATACTATGAGTTTAAAGTGTTTTTCCAGAATTTGGGTCCAAGAGGTTGAGTTTTGGGTTGTAGAATACTTGATTCGAACTTGGGAGACAAATCTGGAAATTCCAGATTTGGCTTCCTCGCTCGAGCGAGCACCTTTGACCAGGGCTCCGCTCGAGCGACCATCACGCGTAAAATTACAACATCCAGTATTTTTACTGTTTCGACAGACCGCTCGAGCGAAGGAGTCCTCGCTCGAGCGAAGCCTTTGATTTTTGAATCTCGCTCGAGCGAAGGAAGGCTCGCTCGAGCGAGGCTCCTATTTTTAGCAACTTTTGAAAAATATTTTCTAAGGCAATTTTGCACCCTCATTCCATCCTAGGCATTCTTAGGCCATGATTAAGACTCCATACTAAGGGTAAGGGGTTAGGTACACACTTAGAATCGTTGATGTAAGTTTTGTACAATTGGAGTGCATGTTTCAAAGTATGTATCCGTGATGTGTTATGTAGGTCACGTGCCGCAATCCGTTTGACCATTTTGACTTCGTCCACTTGTATCAACGCCCATTGTGAGTAATAACTTAGTAAAGTTATGTTCAATTGTATCTACTTTCTGTGTAATGAAACAAGATCTATTTTCTGAAATGATATTTCTGTATGAATGAATGGTTGTCCAATGTTTTCTGAAATGTATTCGTGACATTCTTAGCCTCAAATATGTTCTGTTTCGTCCCTTTATGGGCCAACTGTACGTCTCATGAGCCAACTGTTTATGGATCTTTACGTCCCTTTATGGGCCAACTGTACGTCTCATGAGCCAACTGTATCGTCTCCGTGCACGTGAGTCAACTGTTTGCCTTTATGGCCGTCCCTTTTTGGGTCAACTGTATCTGTGAGGGTTATTGAATGTTTCACGCATATTTACGCAAGACCTCTGATTTCCGTAAATGATCTATATAAGTATGGCTTTGATATGAACTGAATTTTGAATTCTGAATCTGTATGGACACATTCATTTCAACCCCTTTACTCTGTTTATTATTCACTGGGCTTTCGCTCACAGTTTATATTATATATGTAGGTGAACCGGCACAAGACCCTGGCCAGAGTTGATGGCCTTCTGTTTCGATTTTGGTCAGCCACCTGTTGCGCCTCCCGAGGAGGTTCCGCCTGAGGCCTGATGTTATGGCAGTTTTGCACCCCATGCTAGTCTTTGTACTTGTTTTGTTAAGTTGAATCTTGGGATGTACTTCTGTAAATATTTAGTACATATGGGTGTACCTGACTAGCATGTTTATGTATATAAATAAGTTTTAAAATCTTCCGTCCCATGTATGTCATCACAGCTCATTGGACCTTGTTTATTCTACATTATTGCTTCCGCAGCCCCTTAACATTTGTTAATGTCTTCAGAGGCCGTAGGTAATCCACGGATTACTGGCCGGTTACGTCGCTAAACCTATAGGGGCGGGTTTGGGTCGTGACAGAGTGGTATCAGAGCACGAGTTGTACCGCACACACAGGTCCGTATGAGCTTAGGATGTCCTAGTAAGAGTTAGGGGCATTCCATCTGCATGTGTGAGTGTGTGGTAATGCAACTGAGTATTAAAACTGAATGTACATTTGAATATACCTATGCTTAATATCCTTTGATGTCTGTATAGTAAAATGGAGAAGTCAGGGGGAAGTGGTGAAAGTGAATCATCTGAGGCTCGCATGAGCCGAATAGAACAAATGTTGGCAGCATTGACTGAAACCTTAACACAGCAACAAAGGCAGCAACCCTTACCTCCTCCACCTCCACCGGTACAAGTTGAGGCAGATAACAATGACATCATAAATCTGACGCAGAAATTTCTGAAAATGAAACCGCCAATGTTCTATGGGGGGATTGAGCCCCTGAAAGCTAAAACGTGGTTGCTTGAGATGGAGAAATTATATGAGGTGTTTCCTTGTTCTGAAACTCAGAAAGTCCTGTTAGCTACGTACACACTGAAAGATGAGGCCCGCAGGTGGTGGCTGTTGGTCCGCAACAACAATGAGAATATGACATGGGTACAGTTTAATGCAATTTTCTACGATAAATATTTTTCCCAATGTTTCAGAGATCGAAAAGTGTCGGAATTCCAGAAGCTCAAACAGGGAAGAATGGCAGTGGCAGAGTATGAAGCTAAGCTTACTGAATTAGCACGATTTGCTCCACACATGGTGGACACGGACTACAAGAAAGCCCGAAAGTTTGAAGGGGGATTGAATCTTGATGTGTTTGATCGAGTAGGCGTCTTGAAACTGCCTACTTATGTGGAAGTCCTAGACAGAGCCCTAATGGCAGAGGCTACTTTAGCTGCCATGAGACAGAGCAAAGCCCCAGCACCTACAGCAAATGAGTGGAGAGGAAAAAGATCTGGGTTTAGTTTTAAGAAAGGCCAAACCTTCAGTAATAAGAAGCAGAACACAGGGACTTGGAGTAACTCGAGTCAAAGTAGTGGGCCTCCTCCAGTTTGTTCTGATTGTGGTAATAAACACAGGGGTGTGTGCCATCGAGTGTCTGGTGCATGTTATCGATGTGGCCAACCAGGCCATGTAGTGAGAGATTGTCCCTTCAGGAGTGAGAGCACTAACTGTCCTGCAGTGAGTTCAACGGGATCCGCTTCAGTGGCCAAAACCAATATCAAAGCCAATGCAGGAAAGGAACCTTTGAAACAAGGCCGAGTGTTTGCCTTAGTGCCCGGGGACGTGCCGAACACCTATACTGTGGTGTTAGGTACACTTTCTGTGTGTTCTCAAGATGCATGTGTGTTGATAGATTCTGGTTCTACACATTCTTTTGTGTCCCATGCTTTTTCCCGAAAATTGACTAGGCCACTAGAACATATGACATGTGTATTATCTGTATCTACACCTTCTGGGGATCCTATGATGTGTACTCATGTTTATCTAGCATGTGATGTTGCGGTTGGTGATATGATGTTGTATGTGGACTTACTACCTTTAGACATTCATCATTTTGATTGCATTTTGGGGATGGATTGGTTGACTAAATACTGTGCTACTATTGATTGTGCAAACAAAATTGTGGTGTTTAGACCGTCGGGTATGCCTGAATTTACCTTTAGAGGAAATGGGGTAGTTCCTCCCCCATACTTAATCTCGGCTATGAAAGTTGTAAAACTACTTAGGAAGGGTTGTAGGGGTTATCTGTGCTGCATACTGACTACATCTTCTGCCAGTACTACTGTAGAAACAATCCCTATTGTGTGTGACTTTCCTGATGTGTTTCCAACTGATTTACCGGGGGACTTGGTGGATAGAGAGATTGAGTTTACTGTTGAGGTGTTCCCAGGGACGCAACCTATTTCCAGGACTCCCTATAGAATGTCTATTTCTGAATTGAAAGAATTGAAAATCCAACTTCAGGAACTGTTAGACAAGAACTTTATCCGTCCGAGTACTTCACCTTGGGGTGCTCCAGTGTTATTTGTCAAAAAGAAGGATGGGTCTTTGAGATTGTGTATAGACTACCGGGAATTGAACAAAGTGACTATCAAGAATAAATACCCTCTGCCCCGAATAGATGACTTGTTTGACCAACTCCAGGGTGCCCAAGTGTTTTCTAAAATTGACCTCAGGTCTGGGTATCATCAGTTAAAGGTTAGAGCCGAAGACATAGAGAAAACTGCATTCCGAACTAGATATGGACATTATGAATTGTTGGTAATGCCGTTTGGGATGACAAACGCACCTGCTGCTTTCATGGATCTTATGAATAGAGTGTTTAAATCATATCTGGATGATTTTATTGTTGTATTTATTGATGATATTCTGATATATTCTAAAGACAGGGAAGGACATGAAAAGCATTTGAGAATTGCCTTGCAGATATTGAGAGAAAAGAAGTTGTATGCTAAATTGTCTAAGTGCGAATTCTGGCTGGACAGTGTGGCATTTTTGGGCCATGTGATTGACAAAAATGGTGTTTCTGTGGACCCTCAGAAAATTGAGGCTGTTGTGGATTGGCCGAGACCTACAAATGTAACAGAAGTACGAAGCTTTTTGGGACTTGCAGGCTACTACCGGAGATTTGTGAAAGACTTCTCAAAGCTTGCCTTGCCATTAACTCAGTTAACTCAGAAAAACATGCCATTCGACTGGAATGATCAAAGAGAGGTAGCTTTCCAAGAGTTGAAAACCAGGTTAGTGACTGTACCAATTTTAACCTTGCCAAATGGTATTGATGGGTTTCAAGTGTACAGTGATGCTTCATATAAAGGCTTAGGGTGTGTACTGATGCAAAATGGAAAGGTGATTGCCTATGCCTCCAGACAATTGCGACCTCATGAAAAGAATTATCCAACGCATGATCTTGAATTGGCAGCCGTGGTGTTTGCTTTGAAAATATGGCGTCATTACTTGTATGGGGTAACTTGCGAAGTGTACACCGACCACAAAAGCTTGAAATATTTCTTCACCCAAAAGGAGCTGAACATGAGATAGAGACGTTGGATGGAACTAATCAAGGATTATGACTTGCAAATCTTGTATCACCCGGGAAAGGCTAATACTGTGGCGGATGCCTTAAGTCGAAAATCTGGTGCAACTGTGTTGTGTTTGTTATCCAGCCGAAGAGACTTGTCAACTGACTATGAACAAGATGGACCAATATCTGCTATCTCTGCCCAACCTATTATTCTTGAGGAGATTAAACAGAAACAATGTAAAGATGAACACTTGAAAAAGATTATAGAGGAGTTCGATTCGAAACCGAGGCCCGAATTTGTGTTTGAAAATGGTGTGCTGAAATTTCAGAACCGTCTTTGTGTGCCTGATTGCTATGATTTGAGGAAACGTGTTATGACTGAAGCTCACAGTAGTAAATTTGCTATGCATCCGGGGAACACGAAGATGTACCACAATTTGAAACAGAATTTTTGGTGGCCTGGAATGAAGAGGAGTATTGCAGACTTTGTGGCTAGATGTCTACACTGCCAACAGGTTAAAGCTGAACATCAACGACCCGCCGGGTTGCTACAACCACTCCCAATACCAGAATGGAAATGGGAGCACATCACCATGGACTTCATTGTGGAATTGCCTCGTTCTTCTCGAGGTATGGACTCTATTTGGGTTATAGTTGACCGTTTGACTAAGTCTGCACATTTTCTGCCTGTTAAAACTATTTATAACGCCGATAGACTGGCTAACATCTATATGACTGAAATTATGAGACTGCATGGAGTGCCAGTGTCTATTGTGTCTGACAGGGACTCGAAGTTTGTGTCAAGATTTTGGCAAAGTTTGCAACAGGCTTTGGGAACAGAATTGAGACTGAGCAGTGCTTATCACCCACAGACCGATGGCCAAACTGAACGAACTAACCAAACTCTGGAAGATATGCTCAGGATGTGTGTATTAGACTTTCAGGGGAATTGGGAAGCTTATTTGCCATTAGCTGAGTTCGTGTACAACAATAGTTATCACTCGAGCATTGAAATGGCTCCTTACGAAGCATTGTATGGAAGAAAGTGTCGATCTCCGATATGTTGGGCTGAAGTAGGTGACAGATCTTTGTTGGGACCAGAACTTGTGCAAGAAACAACCGAGAAAGTGAAATTGATACAGCAGCGTTTGAAAACTGCACAAAGTAGGCAAAAGAGTTATGCCGATGTTCGAAGAAGAGAAAGGGAATATGAAGTGGGGGATCATGTGTTCATTAAAGTGACCCCGATGAAGGGTCAAACCCGATTTGGTGTAAAGGAAAAATTGGCGCCAAGGTATGTTGGGCCTTATGAAGTTCTCGAAAAGATCAACCCGGTGTCCTACCGAATAGCCTTACCTCCGGTGATGGAACACATACACAATGTCTTTCATGTATCGATGCTCCGGGAATACTTGAGAGATCCACTCCACGTCATCGAACCGACACATGTACTTTTGAAAGATGACTACACCTATGAAGAAAGGCCTATCCAAATTGTGAATCGAAGGGTTAAAAGACTGAGAAACAAAGAAATACCGTTGGTGAAAGTGGATTGGCAAAACCATGGGGGAACGTATGCAACTTGGGAAACTGAGGAAGACATGAAGAGGAGATATCCGGAATTGTTCCCTTTAGACCCAATGTTGACTCCGAATAAAGGTAACTCGAGTTTGGGGACCAAACTCTTTTAAGGGGGGAAGACTGTAATAACCCCGACCCTGATTAACGCTAATTAGAACATAATTATGTCTGATAATAATTAAGGGAAAATCTAGAAATAATTGCATGTGCGTTGCATGAATTATGTGTTATTATCTGTTCGGTGTCGAAACATCTGTTCGTGTTTTAAACTTTAATTCGCAATTCGGAAGCCTTATCGGCACCCGATTCCGAAATTGATTAGTGTTTTAGACTAGTCGGATTTTATGTGATTTTATGGTATATTTATTTGAAAACTGATTAGGTATGATTAAATTAGATTAAATAATGATTTAATGCTAAGTTTGACTTATTTACCCTTAGGCCACTTAGTGGCCATTATCTACTCACCTCTTAAGCCTTAATACATTTGATCAAAATAACATTTCATCAGCCACTTGTTGCCTATAACCGACTAAGAATAGGGAGAGTGAGAACTAAGGGAGAATTGAGCTCAACTTTGGGGATTTAGCTTGAATCTTGAAGAATTGGGGTGTAGAATGTCAAATTAAGCTACCTCACCTTGTAATTGAAACTTTAGGTAAGGAATTCATTTTCTTATTGTTGTCATTGAGCTAAGTCTTGCATGGTTCATGCCTCATTGTAGAACCAAGTCATGTTTTAGTGCAAATAAGTTGAATTATAGCTTAATTCATGCATGCATGGTTAGAATGTTGAGTTGAGTTCATGGTAAATTATACATGCATGTTCATAATTAGACTTAAGTCCATGTTTTCAACTTGTTTTTGGAACAATTAGCTCACTAGAGCATCAAATTGGAGCTGTGGTATGGTTTGAATTCTTGCATGTTTACATGTTCTTCATGTTCTTGAAAATGGGTTTGAAAATGGTTTTTAATTGACTCACTCTTGGCCCTTGAATTTACAAATTGGCTTTTGCAACTTGATATACTATGAGTTTAAAGTGTTTTTCCAGAATTTGGGTCCAAGAAGTTGAGTTTTGGGTTGTAGAATGCTTGATTCGAACTTAGGAGACAAATTTGGAAATTCAAGATTTGGCTTCCTCGCTCGAGCGAGCATCGAGCGACCATCGCGCGTAAAATCACAACATCCAGTATTTTTACTGTTTCGACAGACCACTCGAGCGAAGGAGTCCTCGCTCGAGCGAAGCCTTTGATTTTGGAATCTCGCTCGAGCGAAGGAAGGCTCGCTCGAACGAGGCTCCTATTTTCAGCAACTTTTGAAAAATATTTTCTAAGGCAATTTTGCACCCTCATTCCATCCTAGGCATTCCTAGGCCATGATTAAGACTCCATACTAAGGGTAAGGGGTTAGGTACACACTTAGAATCGTTGATGTAAGTTTTGTACAATTGGAGTGCATGTTTCAAAGTGTGTAGCCGTGATGTGTTATGTAGGTCACGTGCCGCAATCCGTTTGACCATTTTGACTTCGTCCACTTGTATCAACGCCCACTGTGAGTAATAACTTAGTAAAGTTATGTTCAATTGTATCTACTTTCTGTGTGATGAAACAAGATCTGTTTTCTGAAATGATATTTCTGTATGAATGAATGGTTGTCCAATGTTTTCTGAAATGTATTCGTGACATTCTTAGCCTCAAATATGTTCTGTTTCGTCCCTTTATGGGCCAACTGTACGTCTCATGAGCCAACTGTTTATGGATCTTTACGTCCGTTTATGGGCCAACTATACGTCTCATGAGCCAACTGTATCGTCTCCGTGCACGTGAGTCAACTGTTTGCCTTTATGGCCGTCCCTTTTTGGGTCAACTGTATCTGTGAGGGTTATTGAATGTTTCACGCATATTTACGCAAGACCTCTGATTTCCGTAAATGATCTATATAAGTATGGCTTTGATATGAACTGAATTTTGAATTCTGAATCTGTGTGGACACATTCATTTCAACCCCTTTACTCTGTTTATTATTCACTGGGCTTTTGCTCACAGTTTATATTATATATGTAGGTGAGCCGGCATAAGACCCTGGCCAGAGTTGATGGCCTTCTGTTTTGATTTTGGTCAGCCACCTGTTGCGCCTCCCGAGGAGGTTCCGCCTGAGGCCTGATGTTATGGCAGTTTTGCACCCCATGCTAGTCTTTGTACTTGTTTTGTTAAGTTGAATCTTGGGATGTACTTCTGTAAATATTTAGTACATATGGGTGTACCTGACTAGCATGTTTATGTATATAAATAAGTTTTAAAATCTTCCGTCCCATGTATGTCATCACAGCTCATTGGACCTTGTTTATTCTACATTATTGTTTCCGCAGCCCCTTAACATTTGTTAATGTCTTCAGAGGCCGTAGGTAATCCACGGATTACTGGCCGGTTACGTCGCTAAACCTATAGGGGCGGGTTTGGGTCGTGACAAATACAGAGTGGGTAGATGAGATAATAAGACAATATTGATAACAAAAGGCATAAATACAACACAATTGGGTTTCCAATTGCGTATATACACAATTACTTCCTAGAAAATGGTCCAATTGCATATATTAAACAATTGACATGTAAGACCTAAATGGAGCAAATGTGATCTTAAGGAGCATCATCACATCTGTAACGATAGACACAGTTGATTTTCCGTACATGCAACTGTATCAACCACACATAAAGAAGGATACCTGACTTAGTCTGGTGATATTTGCTCACTGTTGGAATGATTGAACAATCCAATTTTGGTTTTTTAAAGAAGATAAGATTGAAGGGAAAGGGCACCAGTCACACAGCAAGCAAAAAAGGCTTTTATAAACTAACTGAAAGTAACAAAAAGAGACTTTTGTGGACCAACTTGAGACTCTTTGACAAAAATTAATGCATCCAAAACAATAAACATGGATTTTCAAGGAATAAAGCTACAGAAGGGAGGTTAAAAGAGATATGAAACACATAAAAACTTCCACTAACTAACATAGATTCTGTGCTCTTCCTTTGCAAATTAAACCTCAAAAGCTTGTAACAGTCTCAAATTTATAGCAGAAACAAGCAAAAGACATGAAATGAGGATGGCCAAGTTTAAAATTTACACCTTGACAATTTATTGAAGAGAAACCTTGCTGGAAGGATAACTACACAGGTTAAATCAAATTAGTCCCAAAACCATAATAATCCAATGGTTCAGAAAATTAGTGCTTATGACAGGTTAAAGAAGATAATGATACACTCAGGCTCACATATCCTAATCTTGACAAGGGTGATAAATAGATTTATCATCCAATGTAGGGCAAGATTGGTAATGCGCATTTTGATGGGTTTGGGAAGTGTAGAGAAACCCTAGATAGATAATGTAATTCTCACACCACATCACCAACAGAAATAACCAGGAAGAAATATATTCCGCTTAAGCTCATTATTAAACCTGGATTCCAAAATGAGAAAAGGGAAAATGAAAACCAAATAGATATTTGTAGTAAATAATCAATCATGACAGAGTGAAGACAAAGAAGAGATTAAGAAACAAAAAAGGAAAATGATGAAATGTATCAGACCACGACAGAGCAGGTACAGATTAAGAGATAACAACCCACTTGATCTAATATGATTGACATTTAATGTAGTTGGTCTCAGGAAGCACCAGATTATCATCAGTGAATGATAAATTCACTTATCAAGATGCCGCTTTACCAGCATAGCATACCATTCTTTACCATATCATGTTGTTCTAAAATTTCATAGCCCAGTAGACAATTGAAAAAGTAGATTTAAGAAGCAAAACAACTAACATACAATAAATTCCAATTAGTATAATCAACCAAGTGCATAAATCTATAAACAACTTGTATAAAGCAATACAACTAATAGTCATCCAATTAATACCTAAATAACTCAATATTAAACCCTTTAGGCTGTGTTTGGATAGAGGATTTGATGAGAGAAATGGAAAGGAGAAATGAAATGCAATCTCACATTTTGTTTGGTTATAATGGAGAACACAGGGTAAAAGAAAGTAAGAGGGAAATGCAATCCCACCTTTTATATTTTTGGGTCACTTATCCTATTTTCTTTCTCTATTTCCCAACTCAACCAAACATAACTTACTCCTTTTCTTTCTATTTCACTTTTCCTTTCCATTTCCCTCATCAAATCTTCAACCAAACACAACCTTAAGAAGCATAAAAGGTAACCAGAAAAGCAGAAAACAAACCCATTTCAAATCACAATCAGTATAATCAACAAGAAACATTAAATTAAACCCTTTTAAGAAGCATAAAAGGATAACCATAAAAGCACAAAACAAACAGATTTGATATCACAATTAGTATCATCAACAATAAATTATCCATAAAAAAGTAACCACAAAAGTACAAAGCAAACAGATTTGATATCACAATCAGTAAAATCAACAAAAAAAACATAGAGTTTGATGATAGAGACCTTCGAAGTACATAAAAACACCGTCCTTTCAGAGCCAGGGCTTGTGCTGCTTGACGATGACAGCTAACATGACCTTTTTCCTGAGATCAGGCTTGCCCTTCTTCACAGTGGCCATCACCATATCTCCTACACATGCCAAGGGCAAGCGATTGAGTTTTCCTTTGATACACTTCATCGAAATGATGTAAAGATTCTTCGCTCCAGTGTTGTCAGCACAGTTCACTGTCGCCACCATCGACAGACACAGCAATTTGCGAAACTTGTTCCCCGCCAATCCTCCACGCCCTACAATCACCCAAAAAACATGAAAACTATACATACATACATATACGTCTAGAGAGAGAGAGAGAGAGAGAGATGAACTAACTTCGCTTCCACATTTTTGCCTGCAGAGTAAAGAGAAAATTCAGGGTTTTGTGTGGAATTTATAGAGAGGGCTAAATCTAGGGTTTGTGCTGGTGAGCTATTTCAATAAAATTACATAAAACACCTTCGCCTTTTTGTGTATTATCAAGAAAGTACTATGGAATTCTATAGGGCTTCAACTGTCAAGGATGTGTGGGCTTTGAAGATTTGGTAGGCTCATTAGAGGAATAATTAAGTGAAAGCCCCCATTTGTGTTTTACCCCTTTTTTTTTTTTCTTTTTTTTTGTTTTTGTTTTTTTGTTTTTTGCATAGCGCCTATTTGGCATTATGTAAAGAGTATTTTAGCGGGAAAATTACAGCATAGTGTAAATATTAAAAAAAAAATTATAAAAATATGTGGGGTATAAACAAGTAATTCTGTGATAGGTGCAAGTGAAATGTTTTTGTGTAAAAAACAACTATCCCATTGGGATGTAATTCCCCATATTTTAGTTGATTTTTTATGAAAAAAATGTATAGAAAAATAAAGAATATGATATAATAAATTATAGCGACTTTTGATTATATTAACCAAATGTCTACACCTGAGGTTAAATCCTAATCAAAATTTCATAGCCTCATAAAATAAATTAAATTCATTAATTCTAATAATAACCTTGAACATTATGGATTTGAGTTCCAAAAACTAAAAGCCAATAATAACATTGTAATTGAGCCAACAAAATTGTCTTCGAAAGTGCATCCATTTATCTGTTTGAACATTCTTATCAAAACAACTCTCTCTCTTTTTCTCTAAAAATAATTTTACAATCTTTACATTACGTTTGCTCAATGTGTCTTGCCAAACCAATGTGTAGAAATTTTTGCTTTGTATTCACCTAAAGGGGAATATTGAAGTGAGCATTATGTAACAAAAGTGTATTGTTTAACATTTTGTTTGCTTGAGGGTTTTTGAATTTGGATTGTTTGAGTGCCAAAAAAAATGAAGTGAAGGGAAAGAGCTTTTGAATTATAATATACTAGCCATTCACCCGTGCTATGCACGGGATAATTATAGATATTTATATTTGTTTTAGATTTTTTTTAATATATAAATTATGTTTTTAAAGTTTTTTTATAAAAATAATTTAATAATCTCATCACTAACCATAGTATATGAGAGTTGAAAATGTGCAGTAACTACGTAAGGGTTATATCTATAATTATTTATATGAGAGGATTTTAAATGTTGATCAGGAAATTTTGATCAAATCAATAAATACAGGCATGTGGAAAGACATATACATTGGAAAAAATTAATAAATGTTGATTAGGGGATTTTGACCAAATCAATAAATGCTGAGGATTTTTTTTTTTTTTAAATAAAAAATTTTAAAAATTAAGATTTGCAGATTGGAGCTCCCACAGGACTTGGAGGTTAGAAACCCCCTTTTTCTTAATATATATATATATATAGATGTTTAGTAACTTAAAGAGTGAGAATGCTTTAAAGTGACTTATATAGTCAGGGAGAATTTATGTTCTTTTTGGTTTATTGGAGTGAGAGTTAGAATGAATAATTATTCCATCATAATATTTATCTTTAACGGCAAAATAAGTAAAAAAATAGAAAATTTAGAATCATAATTTTAAGTTTATGATTCTCCATCAAAGTAAAATTATAATTATATTTCGTTTGTATTAATTACAAACCTTTTTCATTAAACTTTGAACTTTATTTATTTACTGTATTGCCACAATTATACGCTAATGTAAGGGTAAGCATGAGAGAATACATTAAAAATTTGTTAATTAATTAAAAATATTGAAATTTTCATTGAAAACAAAATTTTAAAAAAATGTCTTATAAAATAACAAAACTTTTTATAAAAATTATTAGCCTTATAAATTACTTCAGTCTTAGAGGCCTTTTTATCTTAGAGGAATTTATTATTATTAATTTTTTCTTGTAGACAAATCACACCTAATATATGTTATAAATGATTTAGTAAATCTAATAATTGGACAACATTGATGACACTTTCTAAAACAGATGGCTTTACTTTAAAATGAAAAGGGGACAAGAATACTTTCCGTTGTAACCAAAAAAGAAAAAAAAGAAAGAAAAGAGGACAAGAAGAAAAGTGAATTGAGACGAACTTAAGTGATTCCATAAAACAATGAATTTTCAACAAATAATCATATACTTAGGTTAATTAGTTTTTGTCTAATTAATTTTTCAAACTGGGGCCGGATAGAATACTGACACGCTATAGAACCAAAGTTACAATGCAAGCCAAGCCCACAATGCATGCAACCTGCACATTATCATATAGCTTGTCTTAAGCACTTGAACAAATTGAATTTCCATTGAACCATCAAAGAGAAACAAGTCAATTTTCAGTTTAACATAGCCAACCAGTTAATGTGACAAGTAGACTCCAAATGATAAATTGGTTAACATGCAAGCAACAGCAACACAAATTTGGATTTAAAAACTTCAAAGAAATTAATGAAATCGGAAGTCTTCCTTCAAATTTGAAAATGCCCAATACATATATCTAAAATATAGTTTGCTATATATATGTGTGTATATAAATAATTCTGATAAAGGCCAAATCAGAATTCATTACAACTATTTGTAATAATATTCTATTAATATATGTATATATATAATTCTATTAGCCTTTGCCACAGTATCATAAAGGCCAAATCAGAATTCATTACAACTATTTGTAATATGTATTTTCATCAATTATAAGATTGCTTTATAAGAGGGAGTGATTGAGAGAGAGCCACAGCTAGCTTCCTCAGTAATATTTTCCTTGTAAGCACTTGAAAATTCATGAACTGGATCTATTTCCTGTACCGCAAAATGGAAAATGCAATTAGAATTCAATCCACATAGATTATATATAAAAGAAAAATTAATAAATTTGGTTCAACGCCATTCACATGTTTCTCAAAATAAAAGATTTATATTAAACCTAACAATTTTTAGTATTACTTGAATCAACAGGAAACCAAAAGACTAACCTTTTACAACAATCAGATGTCAACCACATGCGTACTCTGCTTAAGCAACATATTGCACATACAAATTTAAATAGTAATGCACTAATTCAGTATCATTAGAAAAGTCATGCTCCAACAATAGGAACGTTTTTGCCCATTTTGATTGAGGAGTACATTGTACTTTGAGATTTATAAAAAGGTACAGATGGTATGAAACTATAAAACTCCAAACCCTAGTCAAACTTTCACAGTAACGAAAACAAATTTTTCAGCATTTGCCAAACGCATTAACTTTTTTAGTAATAACTTTATCCTAAAAAGTAAAAAAGAAAAAAAAGAAAAAAGCTACGAAAAAAACATTTGCCAAACCAACTCTAAAGTATCAAATTTCTAAGTGCAACAAGCATTTCAATCACACAGACTCCCAACAAGTGAAATGATCGGTTTCCAGAGCCTCAAACAGTCAAGAAATGCTACCAAGAAATATACTGCTTATTATCTTCCATAAACATACACTCATGAAGCACTAGATTCTGCTGTCCATAAGAAGAACAAAAAGGTAAATATTTAGGCTTTATGGTTGCAGAAATATATACTAACTCTTTGGATGTTTCACATTTCGGCAAAACATGCTTTCGCAACAACAATGGAATGCTTTCACTGGATGACTATGATCTTTGAAGTCGATACCATAGTCCTGCAATTGATTGTGTACAAATTGTTTACAGCCAATAGTAGAGAAACATGGATAAAGAATTGAGAGAAAATAATAAGGATGGAGGGCTGAAAAGTTTCAGCCCTCAAATTTCAAATTTGAATTTTTAATGAAATTATTCAGGTCATGAGCATGATTTTAATATGGATAACGGATTTTATGTTGTTCTTTAAGTCATTGCCAAGATAAATGTTTCCTGTCTTTTACTTTCCGCTACGTTTATTATAGCTATATAGATGCACTTGAAGATGAAAATTTATCAAACTTGCCGAATACATTTTAAAAACCATGTTTTAATCAACATATATATATATATATACGTGTGTGTGTGTGCGCGCGCATAAATGTACATGTTCACAAAGCATCTATATCAACATAAGTAATCAAAATAAAAAATCTAGTATGTTGATATAGTTTACGTAATAATTTGTTATATATAAATTACCAGAAGAATATTAAGTTCACAAGCAGATAATAATTAAATTACAACATAAAAAATAGTAATTACACAGATAGGGAATAGTTGAATGACAAAACTCAAAAAAAAAATGAGGAACATGAGGATTTATGTTTTCATCAAGATGTAAAATCTAGACTTTTTGCAAAAAACATTAAAAAAACATATATAAAAATATAAAACATAGAAGAAAAGTTTAAGCCAGTAGATTAGAAAATCCAAACATAGAATTTACAGATTCATCTACAAATTGTAATGAATTTAACTTGAACCTAGTGCAATTAGGTAGAAACAGTGAATCTATCCTTTATTAAGAAAAATAATTATTATAAAAATAAATAAGGGATAAAAATATATAAAAAAGTAAAGTCATACCTTAGTAGTATATAAAACAAGTCTTAAATTAGTTGATTCTAAGCTCAAACTCAGATATTTGAGGTAGCAAAATATAAATCGAAGCTTGGAAGGGGTTTTTTGGAGCATCTATGTCAAATGGATCAAAGCTGCATCTCAATGAGCACAGTACATATATACCACCTACTTACCCATGTTAACTCTTCCAAAGCATCAACTTTTCTTGTTGTGAAAAAAGCAAGCTACAAAGAAATAAGACAATATTTCGATTAATCCCCAAAATTTGCACAGAGAGAGAGAGAGAGATTAACAGGAATGAAATGCTAAGATTCCATACATGATAGTAGTGATGGTCCGGTGTCTCAACTTCAACTGGGATCTCAACCAAGTTAGCGTCAAAACATCTAATCAACAAGATGCATAATTCAGATACATAAACTTCCAAAAAAATCCTTACTAAAAAAAAGACGGAAGATTTTTTTCCCTCTCATAAAGTTAAACAAAGAGTCAACATGACAATGTGACACTACATAAAGTTCATGACAAAATCACAAAACTAAATAAATGAGAGAGAGAGAGAGAGAGAGAGAGAGAGAGAGAGAGAATAGGGAAAACAAAACTACGTGACTAAAAACTTATCCTCCCAAAAAAAAGGAAAGATACTATAGGACTAAGATTTAACAAGTACTAGGAGAGATTTGTTGCCTACAGCAACTGATTAAGTAGAAGAATATTAAAATCATGGATGCATGAGAACTTTTGTTTTTTCCCAAACTCATTCTTTCCTCTTCTTGCTTTCCCTAATTGGAGAAAGTTAAATGAATTTCTTGTGGTGAAATGTAAGAGCCCCCTGACATAGATATCAATGTCTCCTCTGAAAAGTTGTCATTTACTCCACAATGATAGAACCTTCATGTGCAGCAGCTAAATGAGCCTCATGTTTCTCAGACAAATGCATCAAAATAACCAAATTTAGCGTAAAACCAGCATTTTCTGGACAATTTTTATTTTATTTTTATTATTTTCAGATTGATACTCATGGCAAAGCATTGCAAAGACACGTGACATTACAAAGGTATTTACTTACAGCATTGAAGTACCTGTGATTGATAAACCTTGCAACATTTCCATAGACTGTTGCATCCAAACAGAGAGCCTCTTCATCCCTTAGCACACCCTTTGAAACCCAGTCTGCATCTAGTAGCACAGAGTACGTGTGCTTCTCTCTTCCACTCATTTGAGTATTTCTCTCAAATAGCTCTGTGTTGGTCACAATTTCTCCCACATATTCGCAGACAAAAGTACCTTTCGGTAAGTCCTCAAGTGTCCTAACACCCCAACCTTTTGCGGGTGTCATAAACACCTAAAACATCAAGAATGCATATATGTAATCTTTACTATGAAATGTGTCTTTTACTTGAAAATATAAATCTTCCAAGGAATTTGTAATAAATTATTGCACCATTTTAAAATTTTAAGTCAAAGAAAAAGATGTTGAAGATCTGACCTGCAAATTCACTGTTATGCCTTGCTGAACCAGGCGGTTTCCACACTTCATACTGCATCCGCATTTGTACCAGCACTCTTTTATAAATTGTCTCACTAAATGGCCCTTGCATGGGCCAGATACCCTTTTATGCTTAGACCTTTCTAGAGGGCAATCTTTGCAATAAAACAGGCGGTGCTGTCCAGGATCACAGTTCAGTGAAATACATTTCTCCAGAAACTTCTCCTCAACTAACCTGCCATGTGTGTAAGCAAACTCACCCCCTGTCTCACCAGCACAAGCACAAGGTACGATGAGTGACATACAATCCCCAACACAATTTGAACAACAATTTTCATCCGATATACGAGCAAGAAGGAACTTCACACATGCATTTTCATAAGCTATGTTCCTTGGAATGTAGTGGAATTCTGGCAGACACACATCAGTAATTTCATTTACCAATGAGATTTTAGCATTCTCTGCACCTTTGGTAATGTCATCAATGTGATGTGAAGCCTTTAAAGGATCAAGACATGAGTTGTGTTTCTGAACAACCACCAGACTGCTTGGATTCGAGGGTCCTAAACCTTCCAGTGCCTTAATCTTTATATCCCTTCCGCAATAGCTATTCCCATTTACATTCAACTCTGTAATGTAGTTAAGAACATTAGAACTAGTTGAAGTAAGAACCCTAGGAATCTGGGGAAGCACCTCAATAAAATTCCTAAATCTAAATGGTTCGTTTGGAAAGCTTGGTGGAATGCAGAAATTGCCTTCATAGACTCTGCCACACAGAACATCTTGTGCACTTAATTTCTTAGATATAGCAAGAGATGATGTTAAATTTGTGGATCTTACTTGTCCATCATCAGTACAATTGGTGCCTTCTGCCAAGAAGCATTCACAGACATCTTTCATTAGCTTCACAACAGAGAAACCAGGTTCAGTAATTCTATATGTTTTAATATATTTCTCCTCCACCAATTTCAAAACTGCATCTAAACTTGGAATGCGAAAACCAGATTGCTGAGAAGAGTTACAGATCAGGGAAATTTTCACATTTCCCTGAGGAGAGGAAGCAATGTCAAATTGTGATAAATCTGATGCACAATCATCGCCTTTGTCCTCTGTATCCAGCTGTTTATATTCCAGGAGCTCCAACCCATTTCGTTCAACATCAGAACAATTCTCATTTGAAGAACCATCTTCACATAATAACAGCAGAGTGGGAGGAACTATATAGAGAAAGTCACCAGTCAAAGGTGAATCAGTTAAAATCCAAACATTTAATATATAAAAAAATGACGCAAAGCGATGGATATTTATATGACTCGAAAGCACTATCATATTTGCCTGAAGTTTCAGCATTGTTAAAAGGAAAAAGTAAAATAAAAATGAACCCAATCAGCAGAATAGAAAGAACGAAAGAAAGAAATCACAATCATATTAATCTCACTTTCAGCAGCAAGGACTATGCCATATATCAAAAAGAGACATCAACAAATTTTCAGTTTCGGGCAGCACAAGTAGCTGCAAATGTAGAGCATTCCCTCAATCCAATAAACTTACAATGAAATGCCGTCAACCCAAGAAACTTATAAATAAAATAGTGGCTATTTAGACTAAAGAAAGTGACATCATCAAACAGATAATTCAATATTTTTTTTATCTTTCCCTTTTTTTTATACTGTTAAAACTGGTGGTAGTAATATGCAGGCACATGCACATGCATGTGAGTGAGCCTTACCTACAACTTCAGAATTTAGTTGCTTTGTTCCCAAGAATTCCCCGTCATTTTCTCTAACATTTGAAGAACTCCCATTTGTAAAACCATCTTCGTGTGCCAAACTGAGAGGAGCCGCTGCATGCACAAAGTCATTTGGTGAATACAATGCAAATCAAAAAGCAAGGACATTTAGATAATATGCATGAACTTCTAGAAATGCAAAGGAAGAAGAACAAAAATAATTAATTGGCCGAAAAAAACTTGAAACAAAGAGATTGTGATCAAATTGAGACACAGAAATTAAACAACAAACACAATCAAAGTCAAGTTGCTCCCATGTTAATTTCACTTGCAGTACAAGGCTTTAAAAGGTGTCAGAGATTCTTTTTTTCTTTTTATTTATTTATTTATTCTTAAAAATAGATAGAGTAGCCTTAATTTCACTTGCATTACAAGGCTTTAAAAGATGTCAGATATTCAACAATCCAGAATTTTAATTTTGGGGCATGCAGAACCACCTCGAAAGTTAGAATTCCCTTTTTCCTACTTCAGCTTTAGACGATGCTTGCTCACACATGTTGCCAAAATGATATGTCAGTTGACCCAGAAACATACATCAGATGATAAACTTTAGCCAATCAAAACCCACCTAACTTGTGTGAAAAGAAAGAAATCAGCATACTGCTAGCTAACTATGTTCGTTAAAATCACTTGCTGCCATGGCTTTAATATGCATGTGCAGTGACAGAGAGCTCTGAGTAGCATGACCAATCATTATCGCGGCAAACAACTTTCCAGATCTAATGAGAATCATAACCACAGAATTCAATCTTCTAGAACGCCTGTTTGATATTTTGCAAATGTTAGCTAGCTACTAAGATAGTTGCAAACCTGGGCGGACAATAGCAAGAGGAACATCAAACTGTGGCAGCTCATCAGCATCTCTTTCACGTTTGATAATAACAGCATTGTTATGATGTTTATCAAGCACACTCTCCTCATCAGAAAGATCCACAACAGGTATACCTTTTGGCTCTTCATAGGAAAAGCATTGAGTGTCTCTTTCGCATTTCAATTTTTTCCCCTTTTGAACAAACTGAAACTGAGTTACCTCTTCATCATCTTGCACATGTGTTGGAGATGAAAGATGTTCAGGTTTGGTTCTTCTGTCACTAGAGAACTGTTCAGATGGACTTGATTCAAATTTTTTGTCTACGAGACACAGATGAGGGGACACATCTATTTTCTCCTTGCAATGAGTTTGAGACACATAAGCCTCCTTTGGTGTCCTTCCGAAAGTTTTTCCAAGACCTGGGCTGTGATTACCAGCAGAGGATGAAGACTGATCTGTTTGGCCTCTCAATCGAGTTCTTTTTAATGGTGGTTCACTTTCTTCAGGTTCAACTTTGGACCAAGATTCATGTTTTCTCGTTTCCCCTTTCTACACAGAATGAGAAACAGATGAAATAAAATTGAGAAGGTTATGAAGTATGACCAATGAGTCCACCTTAAGTGGCACATAATACAAATTATGGGTTTAACATTATCACAGTTCTCTTCCACAATGGGTAAATGAAAGCAATGAAATATGTAAAATAAAACAATAAGCTCTTAAATAAATGAGCAACCTGCAATGCTAAAAAATAATCACGTAAACTCAAGCGAGAAGGCACACCTTTGGGATCTCGTGGTCAAAAATAGCATCGATAAGAACTCTGTAGTTTTCATCTTCAATAAGCTTCCAGTTTTTGTTATACACGTCCAAAAGATTCTTTAAAACTGGTTTAACGGTTTCTTCAGAAATGCCAATAACCTTCATTGCCTTGCAGGCCTTTGCAATTTTTGAACTTGGTGCCATCACCAATATGCCAAGTAAAACAACTCAATGTCGAAAAGTTATAGCCCCTTACCTTCACTTACTACCATGGGCCCTGAACATCCAAATTTTTAAAATAAGTGAAAATAATATCCCAAACAACCAGATAATTTGCAGAATCATGAAGAATAAAAAAAATAATCATCAACAAAAAACAGAAAAACAATAACTCTGTTCTCAGCATAGAGAAATTTCTTTGGAGAACAGGAACAGGAACAGGAACAGGAACAGGCACAAATTCACCCAATGATACAAACAGATAAGTATGGGCATTTACTAAAAAATAAATAAATAAGAGAAATGAAGAAGACATCAACATAAGGACAACAAAGATATGCAAATTACAGGAAAAGAAAATGTAAAATAAAACAAATCCAGCCATAAACCAGAAATAATCAACAAAAGCACATTGGCATCCCATGGGAATGAAATAAATAAGATTTCCATAGCAACTGAAGCAGTGAATAAAATGGGATTCGGATGGCTTCATTATAGAAAATGGAATCATAAGCATAAATATGGCGTAGCATAAAAGGAATTAAACGGCATCTCAATAATCAAGTCATAAATAGAGAAGCTTACATGAAATGATAAAATTTTACTTCAAACCCTATTCAAATTAATCTCAGCTCATTTCATCAGTCATGTGGAATGGACAATACAGTGAATTATTTGCACGAGACACTAATCCTATAATCCTAAATGTTGAATGATCTAAAAATGAAGCATACAACTGAATTGATCTATAATCCTAAATGTTGACTGATCTAAAAATGAAAATAAACCAAGAAATAAACATTTTTGACATTCATAAGAAAATGATATGGCACAACAACCCTGTTATTATGTCTGACTCATCAACTATATATATTTTGTTATCAACAATTGTTGTGATTGATGAAGCTTAATAAATATCATATATCACAGAACTTTTAACACATATTACTACTATTACTCATCATCCATATTGTTTATAGCCTAACAAGTATGGAATTGCTGAAAAATTTCTGTGTGCTTGATCAATCTAGGCCACGTACGCCATATCAATTATTACTAATGAATACACGTTTGACATGTGTCCACTGCATTTCCAAGAGGATTATATAGCAAATGCTCTTATTCAAAGTAACTGCTAAGGAAATCCTAGTAAAACACACTCGAGCTTTCATCTCCTGACGATCTCATTCAACCTCCATCAAACATCAAAAAGGACTCGCACAGAACACACAAAAAAAAAAAAAACAAAAACAAAAATACACACACATATTTTAGAATAAAGCCATTCAAACATAAATGTGCAAACCCTTTAAAGAAAATAGGGAAAAGAGGACACCCATTTGCTCTGATAATAAGAGATATGTTTAAAATCCCAGCATTTAAAACACCATCCAATGGATCAAAACCAATGTAAAATGCAATGCATATCATTACTGCCTCCAACCTGATATTGTATCAAAAATTAAATGAAATAGATAAAAAAAATAAGGAAAAAAATTGTACAAATATATATATACACACACCCACAATCACAAGCACTAAAGCAACCCAAAAAATAGATGAAATGCAAACCCACCTAAACCCGCCATCACCCAAAAATAAGAAAAAATTTTAAAAATAAATAAAACATTTGCCTTCAAAGAACGTGACACAAAACCCAAGTTGAACAAAGTAAAAATAAATAATAAATAAATCTTACTAGTAGAAAAAGCCTATGGTCCTTCTTCATAATAAACAATATCCTATAATACAATAATCCAGATAGTATGCAAAAATAAATATCCATTTACAAAGAAATATAAAATATTACGAATAAAAAAAGGTTCACCCACGAAGTTGATGCTAAGTTGCACAGATTTCAACGCAATCATGGTTGTTAATGTTATCAAAAGTTTTTATAAAATAAAAAAACAAAATGTCAGATACATCCAAAGCAAATAATGATAAATAAACTAGCAAACATGAGTAAATCAGTGCTAAAATAAATGAAGAGAGAGGTTAGAAACAAACCAACAGCAAAGATAATAAAATAAGTAAATTATTAGAGCCCCAAATGCAAAACACTCAAAACCCTAAGTGGGTTTTCAAGGTTTTTGTGTTGGATCTGATATATTACTGAAGTCAATGTGATCTTCATGAGGAAATTGACTGAGAAAACTTTTATTTACCTCTTCTATTGGATTTGTTTAAGAAAGACTTTTCTTTGGGCACAAGAAAACTTTTTCAAAAGAGGAGAATATCAAATCAAGAAAGTAGAGAGAAGATATAAAAGAGAGAATATAAAAAGTTTGTGATCTAGAAAAAGTAAAAAGTGGTCATAAAAAATGACGAAGACTTAAAATTTGAGATAATTTTGTGATACTTTGTGCTTTAAATGTTGTACATTATTTTTCAACATCGTGAGTATTAGTTTAACTTTTCATATTCCAAATTAAAGGAGTTGTTTACCCATAAAAAATGGCCATGGAAAATGGTAAGACTTAAAATTTGAGATATTTTTGTGATACCTTGTGCTTTAAGTGTTGTACATTGTGCTTCAATATCTTAGATATTAGTTTAACTTATGATATTCTAAGTATGTTTATGGGTGTCATTAAGGGAGTTGTTTACCAATCACCTAGTTTGGGTAAATTATAGTGCTTTTCATTTCTACATATTTATCTCAATTTCATTTTAATTTTTGTCCTTTTAATTTGTCATTATGTTTTTTTCTTTTTTATGTTAATTTTTTATATAAGTGTCTGTTGTTAAAAATTCATAAATTTGAATATCTAATTTGAACGATATAATCAAATTGAAATTAAATTTAAATTTAAAACATTAGATTAATAGGATTAAAGAATCAAATTGCAGGTATAGGGGTGGGTAAGTGTTATTTACCCATTTAGTTTCTATCTCTTCATTTTAAGCAAATTAAATGATTAAAATAATTTTAAATCTTCTTCTCTCTTCCATAAAATAAAAATAAATAAATAAAAATTTGGCACTTTTTTTGGTTTTTAGGTGCTTTATTAACTTTTTTGCCTCAACTTGTATTTGATGTTTATTTTTTATTAACACAACTCTTTTACTTGAGATAATTGCAAGTACAAATATTCGTTTAACGTTCTTGAACCTTGGTTGTTGACTATGTTTGGCCACTACTTGACAACTTTTAGGAATAAAGAATTTACATTGATATTTGTAATGAGTAAGTGAATAATTTTTTTTTAACAACGTTGATAAAATGATTGTGTTCGCAAGTCTAAAATAAATCAGTAGGCACAAAACATAAATAAATATCGTGTCGTCCATATTAATTTTAAATCTGATTCATATTATACTAGATTTTTAATTTAAATTGCACATTGTTTTTTTGAGTAAAGTTTTGTACGTGTATCTTTATCAAAAATTAATTGTGACTGGGTATGATGAAAATGAATTCAAGAATACGACAAAAAAAGAAAAAAAAATACAAGTCACTTATCACCATTTTTTTTTAATACTGATTTTAAAATACTTTTAATGGTTTCATCTAATTCCAAATAAGACACTATGCTCAATTGTATAATCATAGTTTTGTACTCAACTATATTATTCCCATGATATTATTATTATTATTTATAATTCTGAACACAATCCCATAGCATCCAATCTTCCCACAAAATAATCTCATATCAAACATGCCTTATTCTCTGCAATTATAATTTATGTTTATTTATTTCATCAATCGATAAAAAATCATTTACAATATGAACAACATGTACATAATGACTAAAACTAATAAACTTGAAACTGTAACTCTAGCAAGAGAAATGCTAGAGTATTTGCGACATTTGAAGCCAGACTTGATATGAATGCAAGCAAACTATGTACACAACTGACAAGTCGCAACATATTTTGTGTTCTACATATATTATTTAAAAACCATATAATGACCCAATTATTCAACTCTTTATTAGTCGAGGATTCATATATATATAGGCTCCCAAATCCTTTAGTCTCAATGCATTGTCAGTCGTAGAATCATATGATAATTTTGAATTACAGGAATCTCGAAACATGATAATATTACTGAAAGTGTATTGTTTGGGGGCGTTTTCTGTGACAATTTTGAATCATGAGAATCTCGAAACATAATCTTACGACTGGAAGTGTATTGGGATACTCTCTATGCTTGACAAAGAAATTTAAGGACAGAGGATCCCGTACTATATATATCCTAATTGAAACAGGGTGTTACAAAATTGTACAAGTGCTTCATGAGACAAAACTGAGGATCAAATCCATGATTGAATTGGATAGTTGCATTTGAAGGAATTGACACCATTGATATGAGCAAAGATATCTAAGGAATCCACCATATCTTCTTTTTCTTTCGCAACTACCTGTAAGGACTGGGCACAAAAAACATTATGTAAAAAGCTCATATATGTGCAACTGATCATTGTTCATAATATGACTAATTAAGAACACCTACATCTTCATCTAGTATCCTCTTCATGGTTGCTACAAGTTGCTTTTTGGGTCTCACTGAGTTCATCGTTTTTTGCAAACCTTCCTCGGACTCTAGGTCTACTGTCTGCCAATGTTTTCCGGCAGGCATACTGCGTGTTCAATTTCAATTTTAGCAGTTGATTGAATGTTTCTAGACCATAAAATCTGAACTGATATAGTAACATGTATCATTGTACGCAAATAGGTATAGAGGAGAAGTAATGACAATATGGGTATGAAGCATTGCCAAATTATAACAGTTATGTCAAAGAAACCCTCTCAAGAAGATTGTCAAAAGGTCTTTCAAAAAATGTCATTGTCAAACCTTGTGTTGAATTTGGTATAAGGTTTGACAATGTCATTGGTGCCAGCTTAGCTCATCTAAGATGAGGTTTTGATTCAATGGTCTGGATGTTTCAAAATGGCATTTGCACCATTGAAGCGACATTGCTAAAATATAATATTTTGATTCTGTAATATGTCAAATTATAAAACAATTGGAGAGAGAGAGACCTTGATTTTCTTGCTAAAATTCCTCTCATTCCTTTTCTTCATGTATCTGTGGATCTTCTCCTTCCTCTGTTCAACAGAGAGTTTGCCAACCTTGAATGTAGAATCTTCCAAACTTGAGATTTCTGATGCCAAAGGAGTTGAACTCCCACCACCCCCATTCACACCATGTTGACTCTCATTACTAAGTGCCTTTTGAAGGAATTGTAATGAACAAATGCAAACAAGAACTCTGATTAGTATTTCCCTTTACAAGAAAACCAAACACCAAACACACTAACAATCTTGAGCCCAAGAAATTCCTGTCATGGGGAAATTTGAGAAAAGAAAGGCTATTCTGTTAAAAATTACCTTCAACAAATCCATATTGAAATCTAAAGAACAGTAAACCAAAATGCTCAATTGCATGGCAGAAATGAAAAGTGAAAACTCCACCAAAAAAATTTACGAATTCCAACCAAAAAAAAAAAAAATAGAAGAGAAAAGAAAAGAAAAGGTACCTGCAGCTCACAAGAGTTATAAATCCTGGGCAAATTTTCCTGACAGAAAATCCCACCATTATCACTTTGATATTCAAGTTCTTGACTCTGCATTTCATTACCCATATACATACTCCCACTGAAAATGCCAGAACTATCGGCAGACAGTGTAGTCCTCAAATTTCCTGGCAAGTATGGTCCCATTGTGTCTGTGGCATCAACAAAAATGCAAGGCGGGCCAGAAGAAGAAGAGTTCAAGTGCATGTAAGAAGGTATCAAAGACAAGCATTCCTCTTCAAAAAACGAAGGCAACGGAGGGCCCAGAAGAGGAACAACAGAGTCAGGTGGGTACTGAGAGAGCCCATTGACAACAACAGTAGTGTCTGTCAATGGTGTTTGGGAATGAAGCGAAGAGGGGTCAAACTGGTCTTGTTGGTTGCTGTTGGTGAGGAATGGGGAGAAGTCTATGGAGACTGAGATGTCATTTTCGAGTTCTTCTGGGGAGTTGAAGATTGCGGAGAGGTTTCTATTGTTGTTGGCAGTGGGGGTGGTGGTGGTTGGGGTGTTTGGAGTGGTGGAGGTGGTGGTTTTATCATGTACAGTGGTGTAAGGGAGGTTAGTTATGTCTGGGGGAAAGGAAAGGTGTGTTGGGTATGTAGTGTTGTCTTCATAGCAACAATTAGTATTATTAGAAGTGGAAGTGACTTCAGAGTTTTGAAGTGGTTCTGGGAATAATTCAGGATCACATAATTCAAAATTTTGAGCATTCAATGGGCTCGAAATATCATCCTGCAAAAGAAGAAGAACAACAATTACATCATGAACATTCATGACTTTGAACAACATAATTTTAAAATTGGTAAGGACCAACGTTAATATTTGTCAATCCAATTAAATTTGAACACGGCATGGTCAAGAGCTCTTACAAGCCAAGCAACCTGGATTTATTTTAAAAGAAGAATGGAAGGAAAAAAATAGAGAGAATGGATTTCAAAAAAGATCTAGACAAAGAGATATGAACAACAACAACATGCATATATGAAAGGAAAAAATAAAAAAATTATAAAGCATCACAAGCTCAACATGTTGATCCATAAGAACTATCCAAGATCACCAAAAGAAAAAGCACAAAAAATCTTGGGAAATTCTTTGAAAAAAAGAGGAATATACAAACAAGTTTACCATGCACATAAACTTGGAAATGGTATGAATTATAAAATATAACTAATAACAAGCTCTTGTTGGGACATGAACATGCGTGAAAACATTGTAGAAGAACTGTAGAGTTGAGAAAATTACAATGGGAAGTTCTGGTGGATTAACCATGTCCCGGTACATCATGCCTTTTATAGAATAATCCTCAAAACCTTTAATCTCCATCCTAATCAGTCCCTAAATACACACCATAATATGCTTCTCAATACCACCTCTTCTCAGCTCCAAATACATCGAAACCAATGGAGGATAGAACTCCATGAGATCAATTAGAGTTTAGAGAGACAGAGAGACAGAGAGAGGGAAAAAAAAAAATTAGAGAGACAATAGATGTGCCTTTAAGGAGGGGGAGGAGAGAAAAAACTAAAATTGGTCCAAAATGGAAGGGGTTATTAAAGTTATATATAGGGGACTCATGCGACAAGCAAAACCGACGGTGTCGCTGGACCATTCATTGACTATATGCTAGCGTGGCATCTCTATTGCACCCACTAGGGTGGTGACATGTGGAGGCAGTCCTATGTGGCATCTTGATGACGTGGCAAAGCCTAAGCTAAGTTAAAGACTTAAATTGGATAATTGCTTGTTGTAACATCCATAGCAGAAATTGGTTTGACCAAGCCCCAACCCTATTCCTAGCCGGTTTTTTAGAGTTCTATTATGTTTTCTGGTAAACTTAAAAAAATGGATTTGTAAAGCTTTGGAAACTTAGTAAAGTGTCCATATTCATGCGCTTTGGTGGCATCTAGCTCACAAACAACATATTATAATAAAATCATCCATTTTTCTTTATATCTGATTTCTTCTCCCTGATTGGTTCATAGAGTGAGGGTAATAGTTTCAACAGTATGACAAATCTGATCTTGACACAAAAAGTAAAATAAACATAGAATTTTAACCCCAAAACAAAATGCAACTAAACTTTTATTCTTATTTTTATAATAAAATAAAATAAAAAAACTCATAAAAACCTAAATTTTAAACCTGTAAATGAACTATGTTCTTAATAGTGACAATAATCCTTATTGGATTTTATACATGTATATACATCTAAAACTGAAAAGAAATATAACTAGTAGACTTTTAATGCAGTTGCCAATTTTAGAAAATGGTCCTACATATAAAATTAGAACATGGGATAATAGAAATATTTTGTTGGCAAGCAGAAGATGGGAGGTTTTTACAAAAAATGGGGAAGGGGTGTGCACTTTTGAGCTTGATAGGTTTGGCTCCCATTCAAAAGGTTAGACCAAATTCAATCCTACCTAATTAAACTAGAGCAATTGGAAGTTTTATATCGTGTGTGAAGAGACTATTTCTATAATTTGAACTTGTAACAAGGGCTTTAAATATCATTGACATGTATTGCGATTTTAAACTTTCGATATCGATATTCACCAATATATCAATTAATATTGTCTGATATCAACTAAAATATGAATATTATTATTTAAAATCACATTCGTAAAATGTAATGCCCAAGTTGCTTCATTGTTTACAATAGTCAATCTCCAGTGTGATAGTCTGTCATCCCAAATTTTTCTATTTCTCTATCTTAAAACACTCACAATTACTAAATTATTAAAAATCTCAACCCATTATCTAATGAATGTGGATATTTTGATACAGTGAGACATTAAGATTTGGGAACTATGGATACCATGCCATCCCTTAGGGCTAAGACACCTAAATAGTCAGAGAGGACGCAGAAAACAGAATAATATAGATCTAGTGTGGAACAAAGCTCAATCCAATAGTGGTTTCACCTTTGGTACTATGAAAGAGCAGACCAACCACATAGGCATCTTTGCATCAAAACCTCATATTCCTCAAACCCCTTCAGATAGGCTATGGGGCATCCCTCTACTCATGGTTTTGTATCCAGCAAATGAAATTTAGCTTAGTGTTTATGCTATTCTGGTGAAGTACGTACTTCAGTCACTTAACCAAACTTTTTTTCACCTAAATTGGCAATGCCATGTTCCTTGTTTTCGCAAAAATTGAACAGAAGGAACCTAAGATTATGTTCTAACCCAACAACGCAGACTTATACGTAGGAGATGAAACATATACCGAACATTGATAGGATGTGAGTTGTAAGGAAGTGTGCAGAATGAACATATTCTCACATGGCAGCATTTATGCCCACCGGAGTTGGGGCATCAACTAGGACTGCTACTAAGTGGACAGTGAGTGACTTGCAAAATGAGATGACTTGAAGATCATAATCAAGTTGTTTGCATTAGGATTGAGTTTACGCGAAGTCGTGATGTGTGATCATATTGCCCAATTAGTAATATTCATATCCATGATAATTTTGAAAAGCACAAGCATAATCTTATCGGAGAAAAAAAATTTCAAGTAGAATTCATCGTAAGTTTTACTTCACAATCATAATCAAGTTATTTGGATTTGGATTGAGTTTATGTGAAGTTGTGATGTGATCATATTCTCAGATGAGTTCTTTATGGTCATTTAATTTTGAACATTTTAGTAGAAACCACAAATATAGATATGAATTTTAAAATTTTACTGCAATAGATGACAACGGAAGTAATTAGTTGAAATTCTTTGTATTAATGATTATAGTTGTACAAAGATTGTAATAAACTAATTTTTTTTTTCACTCTACATTAAAATTTCAATTTATTCATAATAACTGACTCTTTAATATTTTTATAGAAATTAACCTCAAATTATTTTTATTTAGGGTAAATTACAAACACCCCCTCGAGGTTTGGTGAAAATACAGATTCCCCCCTGAGGTTTGAGAAATTACATCCCACCCCCTGAGGTTTATATTTCCATAACAAATTGTCCCGTGAGGTTTTTATTTTCATACAGATTCCCCCCTAATTTTCCTTAATTTGTTATGAAAATTTGACCCTCAGGGGACAATTTGTAATTTCTCAAATCTCAGGGGGGAATTTATATTTTTATCAAATCTCGAGGGGGTGTTTGTAATTTGCCCTTTTATTTTAAAGTCTACCCGTCCAAACAAAACCTTATCCCTTTATGGGCAAATTACAAACACCCCCCTCGAGGTTTGATAAAAATACATATTCCCCCCTGAGGTTTGAGAAATTACAAATTACCCCCTGAAGGTCAAATTTTTATAACAAATTAGGAGAAATTATGGGGGAATCTGTATGAAAATAAAAACTTCAAAGGACAATTTGTTATGAAAATATAAACCTCAGGGGGCGGGATGTAATTTCTCAAATCTCAGGGGAGAATTTGTAATTTCACCAAACCTCGAGGGGGTGTTTGTAATTTGCCCTATCTTTATTGTTTTGTGCTCCAACAACTTCTGCAAGGTTTTCAAAGATCAGAGTACAAGGCTCTTTTCACATTAACCACGTCACGGAAAGAATTTATTCACCACCACTATTTGCTTTTTAAAGATATCTCAAGTGTTTAAAGGGAATTGGAAAGGTCTATTTGGGTACAATTAGGGGTGGAACTAAAATTTTATCTTCGGAAGAGTCAAAGGCAAATAAAAAAATTTCATCATATACATAAACACATATGTATGTATAATATAATATATAAACCATATATATACATAAAAAAATTCAAATACTGTAAAAATAATATCTAATAGGATAAAGAAATTTGTTTACTAAAAAACAAAAAAAGAATGTGCGATGGTAGAAGAATATGATATATTTTTATACTAAGAGACTATTTTAATTATAAAATAAGATATATAATGATTAATAAAATTTTTACACAAACAAAAAGTCATGACCTCCCATAATCTTTTCTTATACAATATTCTAATAACATTTTGACTAGCTTCTTTCTAACTCTTTTACATCAAACATACATATTTGACTTAGGAATAAATTAATGGTGTTGTTTTGCATCAAACATACAGGGATACAATGTTCTAACAACATTTTGACTATTCTAACTCTTTACATCAAACCCACATATTTGACTTGGGAATAAATTAATGGTGTTGTTTTACATCAAATTCTAACAACATTTTGACTATTCTAGCTCTTTACATCAAACCTACTTATTTGACTTGGGAATAAATTACTGGCGTTGTTTTACATCAAACATACATATTTGACTTGGGAATAAATTAATGGCGTTGTTTTGCAAGTTGTTTTTTTTAGTTTTTTTGGTTAAAATAATCAATAAAGATAAAATAGATTAAAATAGTTAATAAAACAAAATATCATATCTAATCCATAATCATTTCACTTTTTCTCTCACAATCATTAAGGGTTGGTTTGGGAAGTGGGTTGATTTTTTGGCTTTTTGACTTTTTTAGCTATTTTAGCCTTGGCTAAAAAGCTTGGTTTGGGAATGACTTTTTGATTTTTTTGACTTTTTTGTAAGAGAAGAGTGTAATGATTATAGGTTGTGTACGGGAAATAAATAAACATTCTCGTATAATTCTGTTGATCAAGTTGCGCTCCTCCGTACGTCGTCGCTTTACTCCCTGAAAACACAAACGTGAGCTAGCCGGCGGGTGTGTGCCGGATACCTCTTCGATGCCTAAGTCAGCAAAACAGACAAATAGACAAAAAGCTCTGTGTATTCGGGAATCAAAGTTGTGTTATCTCTCCATAGGTGATGTTATGAGCTTTTATAGGTTTCGTGTGGCACAATCCTAGTAGGACTTTACTCCTCTACGTAGAGTCCTCCTAGGAGTCATACTCTTGAAAGATAATGCTTATCCTTCAACACCCCCCTCACTTCTTAAACCAAGTGAGATGGTTTTACCATGGTCAGATTCCAATATAATCGAGGTAAGCATGGCCATGTTAAGCTGCAGAGTAGACCGAACTATACTTAGTTCGGTTCTTCCTTTCACTGCTTTTACCTCGGTTTCTCATGTACAAACCGCACTAACCATGGCGTGCTCGGACCGAACTAACCCATAGCATGGCTCTGTGGAAAGCTCACTATACTTGGGCTCAATATAGTATAACCGAGCTAACTGTCACCATACCGACCGTGGTAACTGAACTAACCACCAAGCTTTCTTGGACCGAGCTAACTCCAAGACTCTCTTAGACTAGGCTAACCGGAGTAAGCTTCTACCGCACTATCCAAAGCGAAGCCCGCCAAGAGAAGCCATTACCTCGGCTCCAAGTGCCATGGCCGAGATAACTATCTACTCTGATTGGTAACTTATAATCACGTTTGGACCGAGGTAACACTTGAAAAAGTCCCTTCCACACTTGGACCGAACTAACACTTAGACTATGGCCCACTTGCTAGTCTTTTCTACCGCGGCCTATATCCGTTTAGTTCTTGGACCGAAGTAAATCTATCCTTACCTCGGTCCATTATGCGGCTCAATTTCCAAAGAAGTCTCCTCCTTAGCTCGACCAAATTTAGATATAAATTACCCTCTCAGTTTGGATGTGATGTTTTGTTTGTTGTGGCTACAATAGCCTATTTTTTCTTTTGTGGCTAAAATAGCCAAAAAAGTCTACAAAATCACTTCCCAAATGGTAATAAACTACAAAAACAAACTAACCATCTTCCAAAATACAACTATTTTAGCCAAATTAAAAAAATCAAAAAATTAACTAAAATAGCTAACTTTCCAAACAAAGCTAATATATAATTTTCACATGTCTGTGTTCTTATTTTATATATATATTTTATGTTTTCAAAAAAAAATATAAATAATAAAAGGTTAAAAATACTTTTCATTTTCATATTATTCTTTTATTTTTGTGCAAAAAATAATTTCCATAATGCAAAAAAATTCAGTGCCTAAAAAAGTTTAAAATAAAGTGTCAAATAATTTTTTAAAATATTTTATGAAAAATAAAAAATAAAAAAATAAAAAGAAAACAAAAGGAATGGATGAGATAACAATCCGGGCCAAAATCAACAGAACCGAACTAGCTCGATCCATTTAGACAAACGAATCGGGTTATCAATATTTGGGTCGGTCTACTAATCGTATCACACCGCAAGCATCTCTCTCTCTCTCTCTCTCAGCAGTTTTCTACTTCCAAACTGCGGCGAAGCTCCGGAGACCTCTGCAGAAACCCTAGCTCTCTTCCATGAACTGTTCAAGTAACTCTCTCTCTCTCTCTCTCTCTATGTGTATATTTATATATATATATATATATTTGCAGAGATGCATTTATAAATGTTATAGTTGTCAGTGATGGTCTAGTAGCTTCCTGATCTCTGATCTCTCCGTACAGTTTCCGGTGAGGTGCCGGAGGATCCGGTGGTTTCGAATAAGTCTGGACTTCTCTTCGAGAAACGATTGATTGAGAGACACATTTCCGTATGTTCGTTTTCCCTCTCTTCATGATAGGGTTTTGATGTGTTCTGCCTTTTTGCTCTGTTTGTTTACCGAGAAAACTCGAAGAAAAACATAAAATTGAAAATTTTGGATGCTAAAGATTTTTATTTTGGCCTTTTTTTTGGGTATTAATCAGAATTTGCATTGTAATTCTAAATGCCATGTTTAATGGAAATCTGCATTTTGGTTTTTAAAAAAGGAATATGGAAAATGCCCTATCACTGGGGAGGCTCTGTCTATGGATGATATTGTCCCGATTAAAACCGGCAAGGTATGCTGTGTACTGATTTGTATACATTTGTGTGTAATGTGTTGTTAGTATTATTTCAGTGTAAATTATGGTTTGTTGAAGGTTAATCATACAAGAATTATGCACAGATAGTGAAGCCACGACCAGTACAAGCTGCAAGCATTCCAGGGATGCTTGGGATGTTCCAAATAGTACGTGTTTCCAACCCTTAGCATGCCATTTCTATAGATTTTATTATTAGGTATAACTTCACGTTGTCATTTCCCTCGAAACACTG